>JAPFFP010044207.1:0-12598 GCA_026153255.1 Solanum medicagineum
ATCTTTGGAATGTAGCTGGCACATTACAAAGTCCAAAGGGCATGCGTTTGAAGTCATATGTTCCATACGATGAAGTGAATGTCATTTTTTCCTGATCCTCAGGTGCTATAGTTATCTGGTTATATCCTGAGTACCCATCCAAAAAGCAATAGTACTCCTGTCCTGCCAACCTGTTAAGCATTTGGTCAATGAAAGGTAGCGGATAGTGGTCTTTTCTGTTTGCATCATTCAACTCTCTGTATTCTATACAAATGCACCACCCGGTCACTGTTCTAGAGGAAATCAGTTCATTCTTGTCACTAGTAATAACTGTTATCCCACCTTTCTTCAGGATGCATTTTACTGGGCTGACCCACTTGCTATCTGAAATGGGGAAAATAATCCCTGCATCTGACCACTTGATCACCTCTTTCTTAACCACCTCTTTTATAATTCGATTCAATCGCCTCTGAGGTTGGACCACGGGCTTGTGTCCTTCTTCCATAAAAATTCAGTGCATACACACAGCTAGGAAAATTCCATGGATATCTGACATTTGCCAAGCCATTGCTTTCTTTCTCTTCTTCAGTACTGCTACCGCTTCTTCCACCTGTTCTGCAGTCAATGAAGAAAAGATAATTACAAGCAAAGTTTCATTTTTTTCAAGAAAAATATACCTTAAGTGTGAAGGCAACGGTTTCAACTCTATCTTCGGAGGTTCTGAAATTGAGGGTTTAGGAAGAGGACCTAACACCCTATTCAGTGGTGCTGCTCCCCTTTTGAATAACATGTTTGTTCAGCATATTTTCTATTTTTAGGGCCTCCTTATCACCTACTAGTCCTTGATTTAACAACACTTAAGCTAACGGGTCTTGTACCTCAATTTGATTCATGGTGGCAATTGTGTTAATCACTGTTATAGCTGCCAAGTCCTCATATGCAGCAGGTAATTTCATTGCTTTATACACATCAAAGACCTCTACCTTGTCATGGGATCTCATGGTGAGCCTCCCCGCAGCCACATTAATAAGTTCCCCTCCGGTAGCAAAGAATGGACGTCCAAGTATAAAAGGAACCTCGAGATTCGATTTGAAATCTAGAATGATAAAGTCCACGGAAAAATGGGAGATCCTACTTAGGCTAAGACATCTTTTATTACTCCATCCATCCTTGACAACGAGCAGTCTCCCAATTGCGACACTATGGTAGTGGGCTTCGATTTTCCAAGCCCTTATTTTAAGAACAACGAGCTACGCATATGGTTGATACTTACTCCTAGATCACACAACCCTTTAGCATTTAAGCAGCTTCCAATGGTTACTTGGACTGTGAAACTCCCGGGATCCTTCAATTTGGTAGGCAATTGTGCTTTGTTCAAGATCTGTGAGCTACACACTTTTGTGAGTGCCACTGTTTCATATTATCCCAATTTGTTCTTGTTTGCGACCATATCCTTTATGTACTTAGCATACTTTGGATATCCTACAAAGCATCAATAAGAGGTAAATTGATTTGTACCTGTTTAAGAAGCCCAATGAACTTTTGGAAGCACTCGTCCTCTTTCTTCTTTTTAAATTTTTGAGAAAATAAAGGGGTGGCTTAGGCAATGGAATTGCCCAGTCAATGGATATGCTAGGCTGTCCAGATTCCTCAATTTGAACCATGCTTAGTCCAGCCACTTTTTTCTTCTTTCGGGTTAACTCGGTCAATGGCCTCCCACTCCTTGTGCTCACGCATGAACTTGCTTGGGATTTGGGTCGGTGTCTCCAGGCAAACCACCTTGGGTCTAGGATTTATTGAGGTTACTAATTGTCCCAATTGTTTCTCCAAGTTTTGAAAATTTTGCTTAAGCCTTTAAATTTCTTCTTCTTGACGATTTTGATTTGCCAAGAATTGCCTTAGGTCTTCATTATCCGACATAGTGTACGAATTGGTCTGTTCTGCAGGTTGTTGCATATATTGATTGTAATATGTCTGCCCCTATTGTGGTATTAGCAGTTGCGATGGCCCCTGATTTTGTTGATTTCCACCCCAAGAGAGATTTAGGTGATTTCTCCAATTTGGGTTGTAGGAGTTTTTGAACCCTTAGTAACTACCTCGATTTGCATTTCCCACAAAATTTACGGCCTCCGAATTTGACCCACAAAATTCAGCGGTATGATCTCCTCCTCTAGATACCTCATACCAATTGTTTTGCTATTGTTGCACCAAATTTATGGATATGGAATGTTGACCCAAAGGTGCCGGTGCTTTTTGTTGTTGACCCAATGTCAAGTTATTGGATTAGGTAGTCATCAAGTTTTGCATGGCTGATATTTGTTCCTGTAAAGTAGTTATAGCATCTATTTCTAACATACTAGCCTACTTAGGAACCACTACTCGATTAGTTCCTCCATTCCATTCTAGATTTCCTTATGCTATACGATTAAGAAGTGTGTACAACTTATTGTACGTCTTCTCCAAGGCTTGCCCACCTGCAGAAGAATCTAAAAGAATTTTTGTGTTTGGTTCCAATCCTTCAATGAAGGTATGGACTAACACCTCATTAGATTGATAATGATAGGGGCAATTGGTAAGGAGAGTTTTAAGCCTGTCTCAAACTTGATATAAGTTTTCTCCGGGCCTTTGTCTAAAACTCATAATTTCACTTCCTAATTTAATAGTCTTACCAGAGGGAAAGAACCGAATAAGAAACTTCCGAGCGAGTGTATCCCAAGGATTTACCACCTGGCTCTGGCTTTACAAAGAACCTAGTAACATTTGTAGTGTGAAGGATTGCCACGTCCCGAATCGACCTAGGATCTGGTGGTGCAAGTGCTTGTGGCGTTGGTGGATTTTTTTCGGTCATTCCTCTTTCAATGAGATCCAAATCTTCTTTGTTATCCTCTTGATTAATGAGCTCAACTCGAGGAATGTGAAACACAACTCCTGCTCTCTTCTTAGATTGACGAAGTAAGATTCGTGACTTTCCAGTTTAGAAATCCACTACATGCAATAAAGCATAGACAAGTTCAAATGCAGCAAACACTTAAATACAAACAACTTAGAAAGTTAACCAAATTATGTTTCAAGTCCCCGGCAACGGCGCCAAAAATTTGTTGGCTCCTATCTCACGCAAGTGTACATAATCGGAAAAAAGTAATACAGTGGTCTTTTAAAGATCGGGATGTCGAACCCACGAGACTTGATAAAACTTGGTAATTTTTCAAATTGTTATGTTGATGAAAAATTGAATAAACTTGGATTAATATTGTTATTGAACAATTAAAACTAGGAATTATGATTATAATCAAGTTGATTCTTGTGATTAAATATCAATATAAATGAAATTCCGAGATTTTAACTTTGTCTACCCCGAATTAGTTATTAAACATTACACTTATGATTGAGTTGTCGATTGTTGATTCAAAGGATTGAAATTATCAAAATAGGGTTGCACACCTCTTTTTAGCCTATTTTCAGTATTTGCCTAACTACATCGTTAAGAGGGGATAGACAATCCATCAAAAATGCATTAAAGATTTCATCCTTTATTTTGATTCAAGCAAGGTGTAGAGGTATTCTCACAATTCTCCAATACATAAATCAATTTATTTTCATAAATCAAATAAGCTTCTTATACTACCTATGTTCTATGCATCACAACATCTTTTTGAATTCATGATACACAACAAGTTCATTTCCAAGGTGATCAAGCTTAAAATGGAAGATTTAAGAAGTATAAGAATAATCACAACTCATTCATAAATGTAAAGATTCAACAACTAAAACATTATCTATAGTTACAATCCCAAAAAATGGTGAGTTT
Organism: Solanum medicagineum; assembly: GCA_026153255.1. Classification (NCBI taxonomy): domain Eukaryota; kingdom Viridiplantae; phylum Streptophyta; class Magnoliopsida; order Solanales; family Solanaceae; genus Solanum; species Solanum medicagineum. The sequence goes on from JAPFFP010044207.1 coordinate 3,788, forward strand.
AGCAACTCATATTAAGATTACACACCAAATACATATTCAAACTCATAATTAGAACAAGAAATTTAAGAAGTTGGACTAACCAAAGGTTTAAGGACTTATTTCTCCTCTTTCCTTCACTGATTTTCATCTCCATAAAAAACAATGATCAATTACAACCAAAGTGGGCTATCTTATAGCACTAAAAATCCCTGAAAAGCTAGCTTTTCTCAACTTTTCCTCAAGTTTGCGTTGCGGACTCAGCCTACTTTTTGTCCACTTGCTATTTTTATCGGCTGACTCAGAAAGCACCCATTTAACACTGATCTGCGACACGGACCTAAACGCGGACTAGGTGTTAAACATTTTTTAAGCTTTGTCACATGTTGATTGTCTCCACTTGGTTCATATATCACTCTGAAGCGATGTATTCTAATAAAAATTCATAAAAACCACAATAACATGGTGCACTTGGTCCAGCATTAGCAAAATATGTAAAATAATCATAAAAAGGTTTAAAACATTATGATTCTACCCTCTAGTGTCACTCTACTTGTAGGATTTTTTTGATTAGTTAGGTGTATATATACGCCTAAGATCAATACCATGGCTGACGTAGTTGAGTTAGAAATAGTGATTTTGATGTTATTCTAGGTATGGACTAGCTTTATACTTGTTATGCCTCTATAGATTTTAGAACTCGAACTATGAAATTCAAATTCCCAAATGAGCCTATCTTAGAATAAAAGGGTAGTCTAGTTACACCTAAGGATAAATTTATCTCCTACCTTAGAACTAGAAATTTGATCTCTGAAGAGTGTATTTATCACATTTTAGAGTCAAAGATGATAGTGTTAAGCCTCCCACTCTTGAGTCAATTCTGATTGTGAATGAGTTTAATGAAGTGTTTCTAGAGGATCTTCTTGGAGTCCCTCTCGATAGAGAGATTGACTTTGGGATTGATGTTTTCCCAGTGCTCAGCCTGTCTCTATTCTATCTTATAGTATGGGTCCCACTGAGTAGAAAGAATTGAAAGAGCAGTTGAAAGATTTGATAGATAAGGACTTTATTAGGCCGAGTATTGCTCCTTGGGGTGCTCTTGTCCTGTTCATGAGAATGAAATATGAATCTCTCAGAACGTGTGTTGATTATAGGCAATTGAATAAGGCACCATAAACAATAAGTATCCTCTCCCCTGGATAGATAATTAGTTTGACCAATTTTAAGGTGCCTCTTGTTTCTTAAAGAGAAACCTCAAATCTGGTTACCACCAGTTGAAGGTGAGAGAGTATGATATTTTGAAGATAGCCTTTAGGACCCATTATGGCCATTTTGAGTTATTGGTCATCTCCTTGGATTAACTAATGCACCTGCAGCCTTTGTGGATCTGATGAATAAAGTGTTCAAGCCATTTCTTGATATGTTTCTAATTGTCATCATCAATTACATTCTTGTCTACTCTAAGAATAAGGATAGAGAATTGTATGCAAACTCAAAATGGTATTATGGTTGATACTCAGAAAATTGAGGCAGTACAGAATTGGCCCAGACCCACATTCCCAACAAACATAAGGTGCTTCTTGGGTTTGGCTGACAATTACCACAGATTCGTAAAGGGATTCTCATCCATATCCTCATCATCGACTAAGATGACCAAAAAAACACTTAAGTTCTAATGGTCCGATGCTTGTGAGGAGAGTTATCAAAAATTAGAACGATAAATTGACTATTGCTTTATTTTTTACTTCATGTGATAAGACAGGTGATTTTGTGATCTACTATATTGCGTCTAGAGTTGTATATGTGTTAATGGAGAAGGGTAAAATGATAGCTTATATTTCTACATAGCTTAAGTTACATAAGAGGAATTATTCCACCCATGACCTTGAGTTGGCAGCAATAATATTTGCTCTCAAGATTTGGTGCCACTACTTATATGGAGTGCATATAGATATGTTCACAGACCATAAGAGCTTCAACATGTCTTCAACCAGAAAGAGCAACTTGAGGCAGAGGAGATGGCTGGAATTGCTCAAGGATTATGACATGAGCATTCTCTACCACTCATATAAGGATAACATTGTTGTTGATACTCTTAGTAGGTTGTTTATGGATACTACTGCCCATGTTGATGAGGGAAAGAAAGAATTGGCTAAGGAGGTGCATAGGTTAGCCCGACTGGCAGTTCAATTAGAGGAGAATAATGAAGGTGGAGTTAATGTTCAGAATAGATTTGCTTCATCTCTAGTGGTAGAGGTGAAAGAAAAGCAAGACCAAGATCCTATCCTACTTTAGTTGAAAGAAGTTGTTCATAAACAAAAAGTAATGGTTTTCTCCAAAGGAAGAGATAGTGTGTTGAGATATCAGAGTAAATTGTGTGTTCAAAATATTGATGGTGTTTGAGAGAGAAGTATGGTCAAAACTCACAGTTTAAGATATTCCATTCATCCTAACTCTATTAAAATGTACCATGACTTGAGGGAAGTCTATTGGTGGAGCGGAATGAAGAGGGATATTGCTGAATTTGTCTCAAAGTGCCTAAATTATCAACAGGTTAAAGTTGAGAACCAACGGCCTTATGGATTGGCATAGAACTTTGAGATTCGTGAATGGAAGTAGGAGATGATCAATATAAATTTCATTATGGCTTGCCGAAGTCCCAGAAGCAACATGATTCGATATGAGTGATTGTGAATAAGATGACCTAACCAACTCATTTGGTAGTCAAGACTATTGACACTATTGAGAATTATGCCAAATTATGTATTCAAGAGATTATCAGATTGCATGGAGTCCCGTTGTCTATAATCTTAAATAGAGGAGCTTAATTCACATCCCAATTTTGGAGATCTTTCTAGAAAGGAATCGGTTTAAAGGTGAATCTTAGTACAATATTTCATCCTCAAACAGATGATTAGGCAGAGCGAACCATTCAGACCTTAGAGAATATGTTGAGAGCTTATGTCCTTAATTTCAAGGGTTATTGGGATGATCATTTGTCTCTCATTTTTCATATAATAATAGTTATCATGCAAGTATTCAAATGACTCCCTATAAAGATTTTTATGGGAAGATATGTAAATCACCAATTGGGTGGTTTGAAGTTGGTAAAGTTGAATTGATAGAACCTGATAATGTTCATCAGTATATGGAGAAGGTGAAGATTATTAGAAAGAGGTTGAAGATTACACAAAGCCACCAAAAATCTTATACGGATGTGAGAAAGGAATATTTAGAATTTGAAGTAGATGACTGGGTGAACTTGAAGGTATCACCCACGAAGAGTGTCATGCGATTTGGGAAGAAAGGAAAGTTGAGTCCCTGATACATTGGTACTTACTAGATGAAGGTACAGAATGCCACTTATGAGTAAAACTTGCCTTCTAAGTGAGACTCTATTCATCCGATATTCCATGTCTCATTGTTGAAAAAATGTTTTGGAGATCCTTCATTGATAATTCCCATTGATAGTATTAGAGTTAAGGATAGCTTATTCTATAAGGAGATTTCAGCCCAAATTCTTAATCTTCAGATTTGCAATTTGAGAACCAAAGAAATACTCGGTCAAAGTCTTGTGAAGGAATCAATTTGTTGAGGAAGCTATATGGAGAGTGGAGGAAGATAAGAAATCTAAATATCTACATCTATTCATGCCCAATAATGAAAGTGTTGAAGGTAATATCCTTACCATTGATGTGAATTGATTTATATATTCTTGAGTTGATTTTTAGTCATTTAAAGAGTTTGATTACTTGATTGGTTGTTTGAATTAGTCTTGATTGTTATTCATGCCTCGAATCCCTCTCTAGTTACTCATTCGAGGATGAATAATCCCAAGAGGGAGATACTATTACACTATGAAATTTCCTAAACTAAGATTCAAATTTTTCTGATGTGTATGGGATCATACTGAGTGATTATAACCTTGAATATAGGAATTAAAGTCTATTTTATAGTGGTATGATATAGTTGAAATGAATAAAGGTCATAAAGATCCTTTAGAACAAAGTTGAGATGTACCTTTCCTTACTGATTGAGTTTCGATATGAAATCCAATGAAAATAGGTGATATAATAACTCTAAAGCTGTGAATGTATGGTAGGATTCTTTTCTAAGTATTTGAAGTGAATTGGATGAGGTTTGAGTTATAAGGCACACCTAAGGTCAAGGTAAGTTCATAACTTTTCAATCAGCTAAGCTTCGGTAAAAGTTCATGGAAGGGTCAACTTTAAATAGTCATATCCCTGATAACATAATGAGTTAGTAGACCCATAATATATAAATATAAATATCTTTTAATTATCTTTTTAACACATTTGATTTTGCCTTAATTAGAGTTCGAAGAAAAAAATTATGATCATTTTACTAAAAGGTGTCAAGATTATCAAAATTGGCGATCCGCCAAATTTGACCGCCAAAACATTCTGAAAAAGCTGAGAAACTATAAAAACAAAAGGGTAGACCAGGGGTCCCCATTCCGCGTACCGCCGAATGGTTCGGCGATAGGACTCGTAGACCACCATTTTGGCCGCTGAAACTCATCAAAAGGTCTTTTTTAAAATCTTGATGATTATTTGACATTCCCAAAGGTCTATTTTCAATCATTTACCCCTAATTAACTTCCCTAAGCAAATCATATATCCTAATAACCTTCTATTAACGTAAACATCCTTGAAAACACTAGAATTTGGCGTTTAATGTTCTCCCAAAAAAGAGTCTAGGGTTCTTTATCTTAAAGAGCAAGCTAAATATTTTTTTTAAGAGATTTTTCTCTTCTTGGTATGTAAAGCTAACTTAAAGCATGTAGTTCTTCTTCCATGTGTCCCATTGATTGAGATTGATTGAAAGCTGAAGATGTTGAGTCTACATGTTTGAAAATTACATGATGAAAAATCTATTCTTATATATCTTTGCATAACTGATTATTTTTTTGAACTTTTTTCTTTAAAGCATGTATTAAACCATCTATTTTCAAAAATCCTAAATACGATTTGAGTATAAATGTATGAATGAATCTAGGAATAGAGTCTAGTGATTGTGGTGTGAGCACGATGATAGGTTGATAGTCCTTACAAATTGAACTCAAATAATTGCTTTAACTTGATAGTCCCCTTAACAATTGTCTAAACTCTCTTAAAAGATGTGATTAAGAACTTATGGGATGGTTGATAGGTCGAAAGTCTTAATTATGATGGATTGAAAGAGTCTATGAGAGACCACCTGATTAGAATTGATTGTTTATAAGAATTGAGTCTTGGGAGGAGTATCGTGCACCAAATAGAGTGAGAGTAAGTACAACTAGAACTCAATAACTACGTCACCAAACATAGGTGAGGATTAAAGTTGTTAAGTTGGATGTTTACTCTTGATAGGTCCATGAAATAATAAAGGACTCGATTGAGTGGATCCATGATGGATAGAATCGTTTTTACTCTGGAAAGTATTGAACATTATGGCTATATCAATGGGATTGTTGTACGATCACTAGCTTATAAGTGATTGCTGCTGGGTCAGAGGAACTCTCGTATAGGTCTTGATAGTACTCTGATTGTATTGTATTGGATTGTACATGATAGGTTTATGTGTAAACCTTTCTCTCGCTTTAGACTTATCACATCTTGATTGAGTTCCTTAACTATCTTGATTTGCGTTATCTGAGTTGATAGTATTATATCTCGATGTCTGTTTTATTTTGCCATTTTACATGCTCATACATTCCATATACTCATTTCTGTTTGGGCCTGCATTATTTTGTAATGCAAAGACAGGTACTAGAGATTGTCAACAGACGCCCCATTGAAGATCTATTTTAGATATCAACTGATTGGAGAGTCCTCCCTCTTTTTAGAGGATGCTCATTATTTATTTCATCTAGCTTTTAGAGTGAAGTCTTAGATTTGCTTTCATTCTGTTTTAAGGTAGCCATTAACCTATCATTGGTACCACTTAGTCAGATTGTTAGAGGCTTCAAAGACTTGATTGTTGAGTTATAATTGGATATTGTTCTTGGCTAGCTTCTTCCATACTAATCTTACTCATGGATTTCTTACATTGGTTACCCTTCAGCTTTGATTGTTGATTACATTATTATTCCATTGAGTTAATCTTGATAGTTGATATCTTCCGCTGTTAGATTGTGATTGAATGAATGTGATAAGGTCATGTGGTTCGCTTGGGACTAGCAATAGTCTTTCAGTGTCGATCACACCAAGGTTACCTTCCCATGTGTGACACCTCCCAAACGCGGAGAAGATAGGTAGTTGCACCATATTGTTTTGCACCAGTAATGCTCAATGTAACACCTGATAAAATTATCAAAATATCTCGAGAATAGAGATATGTACGTAACACATCTTTTCAAGCTCCATTTGGAAATCTGAGTTCGGGTTTGCAATCAGCATGAAAAATTGATTAGAAAAATGGTCTCAGTCAAATTTTACAGCAATCGAGTCAAAAGATAATTGTTCATAATTAAAACTGAACCAGTGAGGGTATGCCTGACTCGCCCTGGGCGCGGACTCTGACTTATTTTTTTTAAATTTTTTCGATGGAGATTAGAAAACTCATTCAAAAAACTTTCAAAAAAAATACATTGTGGCACGGCGGGTCTGGGTCCACATTGCAGACCCGTCTTCCCGTAGTATAAATTTTCTGAAAATTTATGAAGGGTATTCCGCATAATTCTCAACCCATCCTAAACTCAATACACTATTAAAATAGGTCATTTTGAGTGTAAAAGGGATCAAAAATCCCATTCTGAGTCCTTCCTAAGTCATTGAAAAGCTAGGACTTCAGAGAAGAGAAAAGGAGAACGTGGGATTTTAGGAAAAAAAAGAAAATTCTTGAAGTGCATTGTTGATAACTTCATCCTAGGTATGTATGGCTAAACTAAAAGCATGATATTATCCTCTCATGTGCCCCATAGATGATCTTAGAAGAGTTTAGAGTCCATGAGTCCCCATACTTGGGTTCTTGAAATACTTTCTTGAATATTCTCTTGAAAATTATATCTCTTACATGTATTTTCATATGTTGATGATCATCATAAGCTTATTTTCTTGAATTAAGTAATTTTCATGAGATATTGTATAAACTTTATATGTTAATTTGTGAAAGCATGCATGAATGAACCAATGGATGGAGTCTAGAGCCTTGACTTGAGTATGTTGATTGTAATCCTTATGTGAGTATGAGGTTGAGTTCCTTGAGCTTGATCATTCCATGAGTCTTCATAGTTGAGTTCTTGAGTTCTATCTAAATGAATTCCAGTAAATGATGATCCCAGTCCTTGAGTTCTTGAATTGAGAATTGAGCTTAGTGAGTTAAATTCCCTGAAACAATAGAAGACCTTTAAGTTTGAGTTAATAAAATTATGAGAGTCTACATGAGACTAATTGAGATGATGAATGCCTCTACGAGGCTACTTAAGATGTGAGGAGGAGTCTTATGAGCAGTGAGTCTTGGGAGGAGTATCGAGCACCGAAAGGAGCAAGAGTGAGTCCCACTTACATTCATTACCTACATCAGCCCAGCATAGGAGAGGGTTGAACCATTACATCTCATGTTCCCCTCTCGAGTTTACGTCCTTGAAATAATAGAGGACAGCAGAGTTTCAATTCCTTGTCGATCATACTTGTTCCTTACCTAAAAAGTATGGAATGGTTGTGGAAACATTAGCATGCTTATTGTACAACCACTGGCTCATAAGTGGTTGTTGTTGGTTAAGAGAAACTCCCATTAAGTTCCCACATTGAGAATACTGAGTCAAGTTGAGTTGAGACAAGATAAGTTGAGTTCCCTTGAGTTGAGTTTGAGTTGAGTTTGAGTTGAGTGATGAGGTTGAGTTGGTTGGGGTCACTTGTCTACTCTTTATTCCTGCTTTAGATAGACATTTGACATTATTGAGTACTATATTGAGTTGATATTGTTCTATATTATTCTACTTATTTCTGTTTCATTCAGCTATTTTACATATCATACATTTAATGTACTGAAATCATTTGGCACTGTATCATTTTATGATATAGATACAGGATTAGAGATCGTCAACAAGCGAATTGTTGAGGGTTTGATCAGTCAGCTGATTGGTGAGCTTCCCTTACTTTGGAGGATTCATTAATTTTATTTCATCCTTCTTTAGAGTTAGACTTGATAGCTTATTTTGACTTGAGGTAGCCATAGTTCTGTCATTGGCACCACTTAATGTGATAGTGATAGAGGCTTCATAGACTAGAATCGAATGTTGATTGTTGAGACTTGTTGAGCTAGTTTGTTTTACTAGCCTTCCATTTATTTATATTAACTTGAGACTAGATGATACGTACTCATTACCTATCTTTTATCTTCCACTAATTTGTAGAGTTTCTTGATTAAATGATTGTGATGAGGCCAAGTGGTTCTCTTGGGGACGAGCAATAGTCTCTAGGTACCGTCTACGTCTTAGGTATCCTCCGGGGACATGACAAACTTTGTATCAGAGATGGATATTAAGCGTGTCTAGTAGAGTCCTTAATATGGCATTAAGAGCTTTACATCCATAATTTGGAGGCTATAGGACATTTAGGAATTGTTTTTCCTCTTTCATGTTCTAAATCATCCTATAGAGTTATGCTCTATGAAAGTTCTCTTTTAATTCATGCTTTGCACATTGCAGAATTATCATCATGCCTCCAAAAAGAGCCGTTAGAGATAGAGGACATCATGTCATGCAGAATGTCAACCCACCTGAGCCTTAAGGACATAAGGAGCTCGTGGCACCTGCTGTCCCTGTTGAACAGCCCTCGCAAAATGAGGTCTCCAACGCTGAGCCGCATTAGGCTATTTGAACTTTAGCCC
>JAPFFP010044208.1:0-12598 GCA_026153255.1 Solanum medicagineum
TAAGTTTTTGGAACTAGTTTTTATGCATGTGATTCTCACGACTCTATTCGTGCCATTTTGGTCTCGTTCACCGATTCTCGGGCCGGTTATTATCGTGCATATGTATAACTATATGTATATATGTATATATATTCTGAAGTAGGTTGGATACGATGGGTCGGCTTGCCCAGGGGCCGGCGTTGCTTAGTTTGAAGACATAAGGAGCTCAGCTTGGGATATATTGACATCATGACGTGTGGGTGCTAAGCCCCTTCGCCCCGGCTCACGTGAGTGCGTGGCCCCTTCGCCTCGGCTTACATATATCGGGCATGATGACCTCTACACATTACGATACGTGAGTGCTTGGCCCCTTCGCCTCGGCTCACCTATCTTATGATGTGAGTGCGTGGCACCGTCACCTCGGCTCACCTATACTATAGTTGGGACTTGTGTTCGAGATTTCGGGGATTTGAAACTTCTGGTGTTATGCTGTGGTATGGCGCGAGTTTGGAGGTCACCATCGTTCCCGTTCGATATGTATTACTTTGATATTTTAGATAAAGAATTATTTTGATGTTTGCATACATGTTTGACTCATATATTTTTATTGGAATTATTATTCTCCTTTATATTTCGTACTTTCCGCTTTACATATTCGGTACGTACTTCGTACTGACCCCCTTCCTTCGGGGGGGATGCGTTTCATGCCCGCAGGTACCGACGTACAAGTTAGAGAGCCATCTTCTTAGGATCTCTGTCTACCGTTGAAATGCTCCCTTGCCTCAGGAGCAGACTTTCGGTATATACATATACCCTTAATTTTTGTATTTTGCATTTATATATATTCGAGGGTATGACGGGGCCATGTCCCATCCTATGATTCAGTTCGTATGTATAGAGGTCTATGGATACATATGGATATGGGATATTACATGTGATATGATTACGTATGTATGATGCTTTTTGTTAGGCGGTTCTACGGCAGCGGTGACCTTGTTGGCCCGCATATGTATGTGTATAGATGTTTGCGGTATGCTGGGGATTGCTGTTTGCAGGTTTGGTTAGTCAGTAAAACAGAGGAAACTCTGCCGAAATCTCGGTAGATTCCTTAGCTATTATATTCGGAAATTCGGTTTGGTGTTGTCTGGGTGCCCAATCGGCAGTAATCACGACTCCTGGGTCGGGTCGTGACAAGAGTTGTCTGAATTAGATTTGGAGCTGTTATGTGGATTTTAGGTTTGAAGCTGGAATTTGAGTTAAAGTTTGACTCGGGTTTGACTTTCGTCAACATTTTAAGTCTAGGTGTTTGAATTTGATTTCTGATGGTTCCATTAGTTTTAGAAGGTGATTTTAGCGCTAGAATGATCGAGCTTTGGTATGAGTTTTTTGGGTGTTTTGATAGTGTTTTGGTATTTATAGTGCCTTAGGTTAGTGTAGTTGTGACTTATCAAGCTTCGAGTCAAGAAGACTTCGAATTCAATTTTCAACGATTCCATTGAGTCCAAAACATCAAATTTAGTAGGGTTAAATATGGTTTATGCATATGGGATTCAGAATGAACTTCAAGGGTCCATTCCTTGATTTTGTTCCTTGTTAAAATTCCTGCTATCTGGTGCATATATTTCTTTTCCGCATTTATGTCCTTGTAGCTAGCGTTCACAAGGTGCATTTAAATCTCTTTACGATTGCAATGCAGGACCCTTGTCGTGCTTTGCGATCACGAGGGTAAGTTGCCGCGATCGAGATGCACAGTTGTTACCTGAATAATGAACAGTCCTAAAAATCATAAATTTGCCCTTTTCCACAATTTTTAACATTTTCAAACTAGAGGAGGAGCGAATTTGTCATGCTCTGGAAGGGTATTATTTGCGTGATCAGCACTTGAAGAATCATTGTTGATTCCCCAAGCGAACCACCTAACCTCATCGTCATATCACACTCAATAGCAGAAGACGATTCTCAAGTAAAGACTACAAAATAAACCAACTAGCCAAGTCTCTATCAATAATAGTTTCTATGAACAAGTTGGAAGGTACATATTAATCAACGATCACCATCCAATGTCTATGAAACCTTTAATCCAAATCTAGAAGGTGCCAACACAAGCACCGAGCTATCTCAAAATGAACTACTCGATTAATGAAGAAATAAAACAACTCCTCCAAGAACAAGGAGGGCTCACCACAATCTGGAAAGAAGAAGTAGGACTTCAACGGTGAGCTTGCCGAAGGTCTCTATCACCTGTATCTACATCATGAAATAATACTGATCCAAATGGACGTTAGTGCATTGAATATACTGGTATGTAAGATAAGCATGAAAATAAGCAACGCTTAATGCAAGTCAATCCCAATTAGCTTAAACAATTAAAAAATCAACTCAACAATCTATAATTTGCCTCAATAAAGGATGCAAGATTTTTACAGTAAAATCATGATCCTAAAAGAACTTTAGCATATAACCCAGTCAAATCATTTATGCACAATCAAAGAGTTTCTCTAACAGACAATCATCACATCTGGGTGGATTATGATACAACGTTTGCACTGTCGTTGCCACAGTCGACCAATACATGACAAGGTAAGGGACGATCAAACCATCTGTATACATAATCAATCTATGTCCAACTTTTTGGGACATAAAAGGCATAGCCTCTATCCTACGCTAGCAAGATAGTTTATAAGTTAGAGTTGTTAACTACTCCTGCCCATATTGGTGCTCAATATCTCTCAGTAGCCTCAATGCTCATATGAATGTACTCTTTATATTAGCTCCAAATCAGACTCCATTCAATTTTTTAACATAAATATCGAACCAGATGTTATGACGGAAGGAAGCAAGACCCAAAAGTAGAGAAAATAAAGAACACCAAATTTAACGTGGAAAAATCCTTCAAAACGAAGGTAATAACCACGGAATTGTCTAGATCCAAATTACTCCACTATAACAATAAGAGGGCTACAAATATTCTCCTTAATGGCTACAAAACAATTGCCAAGCAAGGAGAAGCAATAGCTACACCAACAAAAAGAAGAAGGAAGAAAAACACCCAAATCAGAGCTACTGTTTAGGACCTAAAATCAGATGTTACTGACCTACAAATTCGATCTCCACTGTTATGTCAAAGCATAAGATGTTAGGAACACTTGATAAAAATTTCAGCCTAATCCAATGGTTAGCGAATTGGGAAACGCAATTCGAAGGCTACTGGTCGGAGAGGAAAAACTGTTGCGAAAAACACCCTTTTCTTCTCTCTTCTCTTTTCTCTCTTGTTGAAAGCTCTCTCAAAGACCTCTTTTATGTGCTAATACCTCTCAAAGATGAATAATAGTGAGCAATCCTTAATTCTCTGAAAAGTTGTCCTATTTATAGATAATGAGTTGTTCTTTCCTTAAGCAAAACCAACTCTAAATAGGACAATTCCAATCCTTTTCCAAATAGGATTAGAATTCCAAAACTTCTCCAATTAGGACTAGAAACCAAAGGAGAATATGATTATGCCATGGGCCTCTGGCTTGAACATGAGCTATTGCCCAACACCAGACTCATCGAACAACATAATACAAACACTAAGCAAATTAAAGAAGTATAAACCAGTAAACATCTTAAAACAGAACTAAAGGCATTAGCTAACAATTAGTAATACCAACTTGACTCTCTTAACACCAGAAAGAAGCCAATAAAGGATACAAATGCGAAAAGAGGAGAAAGCAGCTGAAAGGCACAATATGACCAACTGAACCCTGAGGATGTCCAAATTATAAAGCAAAATCTGTGCTAAAATTGCTGGGCAAACTGATAAATAGACTAAATTTGCAAAAGAGGGCAGAAAAGGTAATTGAGTTCAACCTAGATGACATGATTCAACAGGTTATCTCAAGAATTATGGACCTGGAAAAGCTGCTCAGAATGCCTAAAACAAGAACCAATTTACCTCCCATGCTTAGCTAATAGTGGTAATATTAGTAGTATCTTATTGTAAGTATATAGCGTTTTACTGTTACCAGGTGCAAAATGTGTCAGATAGTTAACAAAACTTGGAAATACAATATTTTTCTAATGATACCCACAATGTATCAGAAGAAATTGATAAATTCCTGAAAACTGAAACTTCACTAACAGTCAAATTAACAACTATAAAAGGAACCAAGCAAGAATTTCTGAGGTTGTTATGTGTATTTCTGTCCTATCTTAATTAGGGTCAGGGACGGATCTATATGTATGGGTTGGGTTGCCATGACACTTGGTAATCTCGATAATAACTTTAATTTGTATTTATATATATTTATAACAAATTGTTATATTTGTTTAATTTGCCACCCATTGAGCACAATGATGGAAGGTGCAACTGGCAAAAGGCTCCATATTAAACTTGCCTGTTAAAGGTTCAAATTCTACTATGAGCATTATTATTAAGCTTCATGTCTTCCTTTCTTTTCATTTTTTTGTCTTTTTCATTAATGTCTGCAAGGACTTTAATTTTTCTTTTTTAACCCAATTAGTTTTTCTTAATTTGCTAACAGTTATTAATCCAATTAATATTTTTTTATTTTACTTAATTCTTGATTTTTTAAAAAATTTATTTTCTATTTCACTGAGAATTAATCTCTAATCAATACAAGTATGGGGTGTGCACTTTATGCTAACTATTTATTAGTATTAAGTATTACAAACCGCATAAATATTATTAAAAATATAATTAAATAATATTAAATTTTATTAAAACAGAAGTTTTCAAAATAATGAACATTATTATGTTAGAACTTTTGAATTTAAAGGTTCCTTCTATGTTTCAATGACTTTTGCTTTTACGTAAAGATAATTGGGTTTAAAGCTACAACTTCTTACTTTTTTCCTCAGCTATATAGTATTAGATGATTATACAAGTTCAAATTTTTAACGTAATAAATCTCCTATTTTAATGCCTTATCAAGGATTAGATGGGGAGGCTTGATTCCTGCACTTTCGTGAGAGATGGAAGAAAAACTGAGTAGTCTAGAGGCTTGGAGTAGTGGCGGAGATGCGAACAATATGTGAGATACTACTGCTAGTTGCATTAGAAAAGTAGCTATTGAGGTATTAGAGGTTTTGAGAGGGACCTTTAGGGGATGTCAAGGCGATTGGTGGTGGAATGAAAAAGTCCAAGGCAAAGTGAAAACTAAGATGGTTGCTTATACGAATTGGTTGGAGTGTAGGGATAAGGATGTAAAGCGAAGGCTTAAGGACTTCTATAAGATGTCAAAGACAAAAGTAAAGATGGAGGTGAAAGAGTGCAAAGACATCAACTTTTGAGCACCTATATGTGGAACTAAGTGATAAAGGCGGGACAAAAGATTGTATAGGCTTGGCAAAAAGAGGGAAAGCTCGCGACTTGGACCAAGTGAAGTGCATCGACGATGAGGAGGGTGAGATATTGGTGGATGAGACTTCAATTAAGCTAAGGTGGCAAGTTTACTTTCATAAACTCTTTTAACCAAAAAAGGAGAGAGTAATATTAAGCTGGTGAGTTGGTACACTTAAAAAGGAAGCGAAATTTTGGTTATTGCAGGTGGTTCAAAGTTGAGGAGGTTAGACGTGCTATATGCAGGATGAATAGAGAGAGGCGATCGAACCCAAGGAGATTCCGATAGAGTTTTGAAAGAACATGGTCAAGGATGGCATAGAGTGGTTGACTAGACAGTTCAATGCTATTACAAAGACTGCCAAGATGCCCTATGAATGGAGGAGGAGTACTATGGTTCCATTGTACAAGACAAGGGTGACATTCAAAACTATAACAATTACAAGGGCATCAAGTTGTTAAGCCACACCATAAAGGTATGGGAGAGAGTGGTGAGATAAGGGTGAGAAAAAAGTAGTGTCTATTTTAGAAAATCAGTTTGAATTCATGCTGGGGTGGTCAATTATTGAAGCAATTCATCTTGTTCAAAGATTAGTGGAGAAACATAGAGAAAGGAAGAAGGACCTTCATATGATGTTCATTAACCTGGAAAAGGCTTATTACAAAGTTTCGAAGGATGTTTTATGGAGATGCCTAGAGGTGAAAAGTGTTCCAATGATGCATATTAAGGTGATAAAGGATATGTATGACGGAGCCAGAACTCGGGTAAAATGGTGGAGAAGACTTAGAGTACTTTCCTGTTGAGATGGGACTCCATCCTATCTATGGTAAAACTTTAACTATATTGAAGTTTTAAATATTAGGACGTAAAATACAGAAGTAAAAAAATATTTATGTAAAATTTTTAAATATCTTTTCACCTTCTATCACTCTACTTGTAAAGATGGATATTTTTTTTAGATACTTATAAAGTTAGATAGAAAATATTTAAAATTTAAAAAAATCATTTGAATATCATGAAAAAAGTAATATAATAGATAAATTTGTGTAATTAAAGCATAAAAAAATTAATTTAGAAATTCAATAATTGAGTATTTCATGTAACACTAAACTAAGAATTATTTTAAAATTTTGATGAATTCTATTATTTATATCTAATCTACCCATTTATTTATTAATATGAATATGAAGGAGGAGAGCAAGACGATGTAATAGCGCTAATTGTCACTGTCATAAAATTTCAAATTAAATATTAAAAAATAATAAAAATTATCAATCTAATAAGCACAACTATTTAAATACAATATTTAAATTGTATTCCAAATTTGTATCTTGACTTTATGTTAGTGTAATGGATTAAGATCAATACTTTAAAAATTTTTGACTTTAATTAGTGAAATACTTTTTAATTGTATTTCAAAAATTATTCAAATACACAATTTAAATTTATTTAAATATAATAGTTAATTATAAAATTATTTGATTAAAGATCATATTAATAACAAATATAAGATTGTTCTCAAGTTATCAAATCATCATAACATAGGAGTATAAGACGACAACATCAACAGTGAGTACTCTCTTGAATTGTTATTAACTGGGATCATCACTTAATTATTCAAATATTTAAGTTAATTTTTTAAAAATATAGTAATTAATAAATATGTAAACCTTCAATATTAATATGTGAACATCATAGGTTGTTGTTACGTGTCGACTCTAATGAACTACATTATTTTTTTGTAATGCGTTGATATATACTTTATCTAGCGTATTTTGAATTTTAATTGTTGTTATTAATTATTTTTAAATTGTATTAAAAAATTATTTAAACATGCATATTTTTGTAATTAAAACGCTTAAATATTAGAAAATTTCTCCTCTTATTTATTTTTCTTATCATTTATATGTAATATACGTGAAATTTATGGAAGGTAAAATTTTATTGACATTGAATTTTTAAATATTAGTACTTTTAATATTTTTAACTAAAAAGTTATTTATCCAAAATTTTCAAATAACATGTTGACTTTCTCTCATCCTACTTCTTAGGATAGATAGAAAAAGTTTGAAAAAAGAAATTATTTAAATTTTCATCAAAAAAGTATATTATAAATAAAATCACATCACAAAAATAGTTAAACTTTTATTTTATGTTGGCAATTTTAATAATGGCTGACTATATAAAATACTAAAGTAACGATCAACACTTATAAACAATATAAGTTTGTATGATTTCTAAAATACATCGATGTCTACCATATCAAAGCATATACGCTATCAAAGTATTTTTAAGTTATATTTAGAAAATATTTTTATATACAGTTAAATTTATTTAAATGTAATGACTAATAAAATTACTTAATTATAGAAATATAAGTAATGACTCATAGGTTATCATAAAGGTCTATCAAAGTAATATCTCTACCTCTAAGATAGTATTCTAATATACGTTCTTAAAAAATAATTTTTATTTAATATAATTATCTATTGCAAGAGACAATTAAACTTCACGTTAATAATAATCATGAATAAATATTAAAAATAATACTAATAATTACTCGTTAATACACAATATAGTAAATTGAAGTAAGTATGGATTACAACTGAATTTTCTTTAAATATAATCAATAAAAAAAATTGCATACAGTTCTTTAATAATTAATGGACCCATTCATACAATATCTGTGCTTTTCTTTCAAAAAAGAAATAAAAAAATAATTTTGAGAGTTAGATGTTTAAATATATACTAATAATAACAATCTTTTTTAAAGTTTAGGACTTATTGAAATAGTGTGAGAGAAAAATATATTTAATTGGCAATTTCAATTAACGATATGTTTAATCATATCGTTGGCAATTTCAATAATAGCTTATTACATGTAATACTTAAGTAAAAATTTTATTATAGATTTTCTTCCATAATGTGTTGACGTTTACCATATTTATATTGAGTAGTTTTAATTATATTTAAAATTATTTAAATATGTGGTTTAAATTTATTTAAATATGATAATTAATAAAATTATTTGATTATAGGTTATAGTAATAATAAATATAGATAATGATTCACAAGTTATCAAATAGACATAACACTTGGACTACTATTAACTAAGATCAATACATGGTTCAATTTGTTTATTTTAATATTTTACTAAAATAAAATTCATACAACGATATGTTTGATCATATCGAAAAGTTAAGAGGAACGTTTAACATTTTTCACATATGATTTCAATATTTAATTTCAATCTTAATATCTCCCTTATGGATCTAGTTGTTTATTCTTGTACGAGTTTCTCGTTTTTATTTAATTTTTTAAGTGTGAATATGTCAAAAATCTTAAATTTATGTGTGAGCTAAATTTATTTTCAATTTAATATTATTAGCGAGTTTATCTTGTAATTAAATTTTAACCTTTATATTCTAATTATCACTTTAAATTTTGTATTCTTTATGAATTTTTTATTTAAAAAAAGGAAGAAAAAAAGAATAAAAAATTATATATATAATACCGTAGTGGCATTAGCCAATTTGCAGCAATTTAAGAAAATGTGTTATTTTTTAAGAAAGTTATTTTTTAATAGAAATGTGTATTTATTGAAGTTATAAATATTAACATATTTATTTTTAAGAAAAAATATAGGTAAATATTATGGTTCCTTTTTGAATGTTTGACAAGGAATCATTAAATAATTGACCACTAATTATTTTTCAATGTTTTGAAAATAGTGTGAAAGAAAAATATATTTAATTTAATTTAAATATATAGGAAAAAGATAAAAATGTCCAAAAGAAAACTAGTTTATAATGTGTAATATTGTTTTGTCATTGTGGTCAAATTTTGGGCCAAATTTTATGGCCGAATAGCATTTCCCATGCATGTTATACTGTCTAACTATGCATAACAAGTAGGGCAAAATATAATTATTTCAAGAAGTTAATATAAGGAACTAAAAGTAGAAGGGTAATGTGAACAAGTAAGGGTGTCAAACGGACGGGTTAGGTTATTTTATTCCATAAGAAAATGAAATATACTAAATATTTAAAAAAGAAAAGAAAAAAGAGAGGAGGATTAGTTTTAAGGATATAAATGAGCCAAAAAGGTTAATGAAACGTATTTTTGTACCATTTTAAATACTTTGATGACATTTTAGGCTCTTTTCTTTATTATTATTTACTTTTTACAATCACAATTTGAATTTCAACTCAAAAAAATAAAAATAAAAAGTTACAAATAGATAGATAAATCATAAAAAATATAAAATAGATCAAAAACATATATTACTTCAATGCAAGTAAAGAGCCTTCGAACGGATTGTAATTGGAGATTAAATTGGGCTTAATTGAAAATTCTTTTTTCAAAAATGGGTTAATGCTTGAATGAGTTACGTTGAGATCGAACCTAATTCAAATTATATTAAACTCAACCTATAAAAGTTTGAACAGATTGGGCGAGTTATCTATATTTGGGTTCATTCTTTATGTCCATGTAAAAAGGTATTGAAGACACCTCGGTTGCATGAAATCCTTTGATTCATATCTAAAAGGGAAATATATTCTCTTTAGTTTAGTTTCTTTATGAAGAGAAACTAAGAGCCCGTTTGAATTGGATTATTTAAGTATTTTTAAAATATTTTTGCAATGCTTCAATAAGCTCCTTAGTTTTATGCTAAAATGTTATTAATATGTCAAAAATCATAAGTTGAAATTTCTAAATTTTTGACTTATAAGTCAATCTAACTAGGTTGGACGTTTAGAAATAATTATTGGATAGAGTCCACCCATAAGGTGTGCCAGTTAAGTTGTTTGCCCACTAGCTTATCCTCCTTCCAAATCGTAGTAATCCTTAATGTGTAAATGAAATACACTATAATGAGTGTTAATTAAGAAAAAGAAAGTATTTCTATATTATATGTAACGTTTAATGGACACTTTTATCATTTAAACTGTTCTACCCTGATTAAGACTTATTAAAATTTGTCCACTTAAAAATTTTGTTATTGTAATTCTTTTTTAATAGTTTCTAAATACCATCTAAATTTTTATGTATATTGAAAATTACTGTTATGGAACGAGATGACGTTCTATGAATCCCATCATTTTTTTTAGAAATAATCTCAAAAGATACGAAATTTTAAATTACATACAGATATTTAGTACCTCATTCATATAGAATCGATACATGAGGACAATTAACACTTTTCACCTCCTCAAAACATGACTTGTTTAACATGAGGGGATCGATCTATTGGATAAACTAAGAATTAAGATGAGCCAATTGCGATATCAACTTCAAACATGTCACACTTTAATTTTTTGATTTTTCAACAATATATTCGACCCTTTTCTCTGGCACTTCCCTTGATTTCTATAACATTATATATTAACTATAAAACATGCTAATTAATCTTGCAGTCAGAGAATGGCACATGATTGGTGGAAACAGATTGCATGCAATATTTTCATGGACTAAAATAATACCAATTGAACATATAGAGAGATGGATTGATTTAGATATGAATTGATAAACCTATGATAATATTGGGGTTGTGTGATGTTTCCATTTCCAACAACTTCAACTTGCCAAGTTGATGTATTTTCTTGTATATGGAGTAAAAGAAGTACAAATAAGTAATTAGCTTTTCCTCTTTTTAGTGCTTACACTTTACAGAGAAGAATTGCAGGCTTTTGGGGCTCAGCTAATTGGCTTCTTTCAACAAATGGAAGCTTCTCTTTTGATTATTACTGTATGGCATTTTTAGACTACAAACATCACTGTTTCACGACATATTTGAAGACACTATACTTGGAAATTGCAATTCCGCTTAATTGAAGAAAGTTTGCTATCACATATATTTGTTTTGAATAAAAATTGAAATATATCATGCGTTGAACTCCTGTTATTTTTATGTATAGAGTATTACTCAAAGGAGAAACAACTAGGACTCAATTTAATTAGACATAACTCGTGAGTTTTGCTCATGCTATATATTTGGTTTATGCACACAAAATGTATTTGGATCATGTATGCAACGTTTGATGGGACTAGGTCTGGTTGCTCCTCTGGTGCCAGGGCTACACGTAATCCCTGTGGTGCCGGGGCTAGTACCGGGGCCTGCTGCATACCCTCAAGAGTGGCAAGTAGCTATGAAATAGCTGACTATAGAGTACAAGTAATGACTGGTGCGCCTGGGGGCTGTGTTGCTGCTGCTGGCTCCTCAGCGGAGAAGGGATAGGGGCATCTTGGAGCTCCTCTACAGGGTCTGGGGCTCGTGCAGCCCTCCTACCTCATGGCCGACCTCTATGCCTAGCGGGCTCCATCTGCCGCCTCAGGTGGGTCGTCACGATTGGGGGCACCACGTCTACGAGTCGTCCTTGCAAAAGAGTAGAACAAGTGAGATCTCATGAAACCAATAAGACACACATTGCACGAAATGAAACAACATACGGAATGTTTATAATGACATCTTGTAGCCTCCCGAAGTTAGATCACAAATATCTCCACACTGATCTGCAGAACTTTACTAGACGTTAGCTTTGTACAAATAAGATCGATGAACCTGAGGCTCTAATACTAACTTGTCACTACTCAATCTTTTCAAGTCATGATGACACCTATTATAACCTACCGATAAGTAACCCAACCTATAACCCGAAATAATTGTTAGTAATAGGTATAAAAGTAGAATCTATCCGGAAGGTAATAGATGAAAGAATAGCAACAATAAAATAGAAACCAACAAACAGGAATATATATATACATATAAACACACAACCAAAAGGATCCCTCCTAGAACCTGGAAGTCACAAGTACAGAGCTACTATAAGGATAGATACAAACCCTTCAAAGTGGGCTAAACTATAAATACACACAACTGGCTAGTCTCAAAATACAAAAGATGAGCCATAGATACAGAAGGAGACTATAATGATCCAAAATTCCTGGTGCTCACCCTAGTCTCCATAAGTGGTTGATTTTTTTTAAAATCTCGATTTCTGTAGCTGATAGCTGGTACTTGGACATGCATTGCAAAGCAGATGTAGAGTGTAGTATAAGTACCAGATAAGACTTATTCGATGATGTTAGACCCCGTAAATTAACTAGTCAAAGTAAATCGTTTAATTGGAAGAGTTAAGGCGGATATAACATAATTTAAATTGAGTAAGTTTGCGGTGCTTAACTATAATAGGAGTGTGCATTTTAAATTGGGAATTGGAAGTCCTCAATTGGATTTAAAATAGAAAGTTTGGGGGCTAAATTGATCAATAGGCAAC
>JAPFFP010044209.1:0-12597 GCA_026153255.1 Solanum medicagineum
TTAACGCGAGATTCAAGCACTTTTAAAATTTAGCGTCAATTTGTCCAAATCATGTCATGTTTCCTTTGAATTGTACTGGTATTGTAAGGTGTGGGGTGTTACAAGACCTTCCATCGATAAGTAAGGATTGCTTGCCAAGAGTAATCTACATCGCACCTTATGATCCCGTCTTTTTGGTATGATGGACACCTTCCTTATGATCACATCTTTTCAAAAGGATTTCCATATCAAAACACATCACATATCATATCAAAGTGTGTAACCATGCGTTACGACTCCATCTTTTCGATAATGGCTACCATATACCTATGCTAGCACATAGTTCAAGGAAAAGGAGAGGGCCCTTGGGGATAGCCCTTAGGCGCCTAATCCATTCGGTGCGAAGTTAACATCCCATAAGAATACTTGCACGTATACATGCTTTCAAAAGAGGCATAAGTCATTTTAAATCATTTGAATGCATATTTAGGCTCATAAGGAAAAGCATATTTCATAATAATTCATACTTGGGCTCAAAAGCCAAATCATGCTTCAAACCATCCTTTTCATGTATAGAAATATCTCACTCACATATATTAGAATGGGGTAAACACCATAAATGCTCGAAGAGCCATATCATAGAAATTTATGTGTTCACATTTTTGTCATAATCATAATCTTATGAAAACAATATACATAAACATAATTGGGCTTAACCCACTTCATAATTTTCATAAACTCCAATGCTCGTGAATGCATATGGCATGAATGATGTGATGTTAGCATGAGTAATGTAGATTCTATCTAAAATCAACAATACAATATGAAATTCAAGTAAATCCACATTCAAATCTCAATTTATATTACCCATACTTAATCAAACTTTAAAGGAACAATGCATATTCAAATCTTCAATATAATCATTTAATTCAACAAATTAGTGCTTAAATCAATTTAGAATCAACAATAAAGCATAGCCCACACTTCAATTGAGTTTAGTAAACAATAATATTCAAAACTCATATTTAAAGTAAGAATTTCATGAAATTCAAGTGAAAAAATGGGTCTTCTTGGTTGAAAGGGACCAAGAATCAACCCCACATACCTTAGTCAATTGAGAAGATTCAAGAAGAAATTTGATGAAGAAAAGAGTCTTCCCTTGATTCCCAAGCTTAGTCTTCACAAAAGTCTTTGAGAGAGTTCATAAGGGAGAGTTGAAATAATTCTAAGTGTGAGAATGGATTTGAATGAGAGGAGAAGAGTTTAGGTCATTTGGAAGTCTTACGATAGCACATGAAGTCACAAAGTCCCTTAGGCGCCTCCATAATTACAAAAAATCATTAATGAAACAGAATAAAATTTCTTGCCAGGGCTCCCGTGAGAAGGCCTCATAGTCCATACAAGGTCACACAGACGTGAACCCTCCCGTGCAGCCACACTTAGCCAAATCACAAGAAACACTGCACTGACGAGCTTTGCAAAAATAGGCATAAATTATTGATCCAAACTCAGAATGAGGTGAAACTAGATGCGTTAGAAAGCTAATTCAAAGAACATCAATTTGATAGGTTGTTGACCACCTAGTTAGTTTTGTGCTCAGAGATATGACCATTTAAAGTTGAACCCTTAATTAATTCTTGTGAAAAGCTTAGCCAAAGGCATTCCAGACTTAGAAAATTTGACGTTAACACCCATATGGACGGCTTCACGGTCTGTACCATGGTATATAGACCATTTACTCCTCCATGAATCTTCACTTAGAAAATTCTTGTTGACAAAGTCCCAAGATGGTGATCCTATTCTTAGAAAATTTTCACTCAAATGCCCACACAAAAGGCCTTACGGACCATGAAGGACTATACGGTCTATGCGAGGGTCCATATTAAATGCCTTGGCCAAAATGTGGATTTTCAATGCCAAAGCTACCCATATGGTCCACCACACGGATCGTGAAACCTCACGCGGATCGTGTAGGGTACATGTGTGGTATGCCTTGGTCTTAAACTCCACATTAAAGCCCACACACCTCACACAAGGCCAAGGGCCACTTCAGGAGCCTCTATATGGTCTGTATACCATCACAAGGACCATGAAGGCTTCCCTAAAGCATTACCTTGGAGCTAAACATTTCTGAACTAAATTTCCAAGCTCCATTAAGGCCGTACAAAGTCAGAGTCCTTAAATAAAATTGCCCCTCATTAAAACTATCGGAATCATCCTACAATACCCCGATTAAGGGTCGTAAGTCGATCAATGGACCATAAGTCCCTCTCATCTGACAACACTCCTAAAATTCCCTAAAACAAACTATTGGACCCAAAGTACAAAGCCTTGTTATTGGCTATATGAATTCTTACACATCATGGTTGGACTCGTATACTCCTTCCACGCTTAGCCATCTTTCACCTTTTTCTTGGCCACATTCCATGAAGCACCCTACGGACTATATCTTAGTTTACGGGCCCTCTGATAACACTCAGGTCACCTTTCAGCAAATGCCAAATTTCCTTCATATCTAATAGTCTCATTCACGTCCTTATCTACAAACCGTGGACAATCCTATGAGCCGCAACTTGGTCCGTGGGTTATCCCACACTTGAAAACTTTTCCCCTTCTGAAGTTCTATATTTAAGAATGGAACCAATGGGTTGTATGTCCACTGACGGGCCTTAAGTCACCTCGTGAAACCAGACTGTAGGTCATTTTCAGGCCAACATCCCTGCACTGAAAGGGCCTAAAACTGGGGGTCAGGCCAAGAAGTGGGTTAGATTGAATGAGAAGAGTTTAAGGGTGCTTTCATAGATCGATGCTTTTCGATAGAGTTAAGGGAGGCCAAGGTACAAAAGTTTATCAAGCTCAAACACGGGCACATGAGCATGAGGGATTATGCTCTCAAGTTCGCAAACTCTCCAAATATGCCCCTTTCATGGTAGCAGAATTGAGAGCTCGTATGACCAAGTTCATCTCTTCAGTGTATTGATGTGCAGTCAAAATACAGTACTTTTGATGCTTAAAACTTGGAATTTTGTGTGTTCTCAATGACACGTTAGTGTGTTTTATGTGTTTTTGTATTTTATTTGCAGGACTCCATGGTTGGCCTTGGATCTTTGAAGAAAATATAGAAGTTGCTTTTTTTGATGATATACGAGACCCTTAACAGGCTGTAGTGCATTCTACAGGCTGTGGAGGTGGTTTTGTGAACAACTCCAATGAGGGGATGATTTTCTAAAGTTTGTTCTATGAACATGAAGATGGGTCGTGGACTACTTTATGATTTGTAGATCACATTTCGTGTCCTGAGGATCAGAGAAAAAGGATTTTCTGAATATTCATCAACCGAAACCACCCACATGACCCGTAGAACACTTTATGGGTCATAGAGGGGTGTTGTAGATCACAAGTCTAGTTTTACAGCAATAATGTACGAGAGCCTGATTACGGGTCGTGGAACACAATACAGCCCGTAAAGCTGTTTGTGAGGCATGCCGACCCTGTTATCCTATTTTATTTAGGATATGTATTTTAAATATTATAAATAGGTTTTTAGGATATTTTTCATTATGTTTAAGGGAGTTAAAATTGTAAAGAAAATGTATTTTTTTATTTACTTAGTATAAATAGTCTTATTTTAGCATTTTGGGAGACTTTGACTATTGAATTGTCAAATTGTAGTATCTTCTTAGTGAGTAATTAGTGAGTACTTAGGGTGAACTCTTAGAATTGTTAGTTGACTTGTTTGCTTGGTTAAAATTGAAGGTTACCCATTTGTGTTTCTTATTTTGCTTTAATTTTTCCTTCTAGGGTTTGATTTAAATTGTTGAAATCAATTGGGAGGTGAGGGTTTTAGTCCCTTGTTGCCCATAATTTCAATAGTTTGGATTTAATCCATATATCATTTTATCTTTGTTTGCTTTTCCTTTTCTTTTTTGTTTGATCTTTATCATTTGGTATCAGAGCTATGTGGATAAAGATCAAACAAGAAATAAAAAGGAAAAGGAAGCTTGTCAAGTGTTTTGGGTACCCCAAAGTGTCCTATCAAACCACCACTATGAGCCTCCTTGACCATGAGCTCATAGGAAGACAAGCTTCCTTTTCCTTTTTATTTTTCTTTCTTGTTTGATCTTTATCCACATAGCTCTGATACCAAATGATAAAGATCAAACGAGAAAGAAAAGGGAAAAAATGTAACAAAGATAGAAGGATATGTGGATTAAATTCAAACTATTGAAATTATGGGTAACAAGGGACTAAAAAACCCTCACCTTCCAATTGATTTCAACAACTTAAGTCCAACCCTAGAAGGAAAAATTGAAGGAAACTATGAACCACAGACGGACAACCTTCAATTAACCAAGCAAAAAAATCAACTAACAATTCTAAGATTTCACCCTAAGTACTCACTAATTAGTCACCAAGAAGATACTACAATTTGACAATTCAACATTCAACATAGTCTAAGTCTCCTAAATGCTAAAATAATACTATTTATACTGAGCAAATAAAAGAAGACATTTTCTTTACAATTTTACCCTTAATGAGTAAGGGCTTTGTTTGGTTCCTTCTTTTCAAATCCTTGAATTCAAGTAATAGTCATTTGCACACATGACCTCTTTTCTTCCTTCTCCTAACCTTGATAGACCTTCCACACATTGTAAACCTTTCTTTGGTGACCTTCAATGCTTTCTTTTCATGTACATTGGTTGTAGGTCTTGGAGATCTTTTGCTTGACTCCTTGTGAATGGTCTTGAGGGGTACATGCCACTCATGTTGGTGTCATCTCTACTTTGCATGTTATCAACATGATAAGACTTACAGCTTGTCAGTCAAAGTACAGGACCTAGTATCTCATACTCCCAACTTCAGAAACCAATATTTGCACCAAGTTTGGCCATCATCCACGATCATAAGTTATGTCTTGTGGAACTATCTACAAACCTCAAATCCATCCAGAAAACCCGCTGATGCTTAGAAAATTTTAAGATTTCATTTGTTAGGCACCTTCTTACCTTCCAACATATGGGGGCCTTACAATATCTCCCCCTTGAGAATATTTGTCCCTGAATATGCTAAACGTAGTCTTTATGGAAAAGAATACATGCATCTAGTGGAAAATGCAACATATACATCATGAAAAGTTTTCAAACCAGGCTTCAAATAACATTAACAATGCAACCTAAAAAAACACAAAACCATGCATAGGTGACATGAAAATGACATGAAAGAATGGGGAGGTTCTCAAGTAGGAAAAATCATAGTACCTCAAGCTTGATTAGAATTGATGAGATAGGGGTGTCGCTTCTTCATATCGGCTTCGGCTTTCGAAGTAGCAGTCTCCACTTGTTGGTTCCTCCAAAGGATTTTGACAGATGCTACATCTTTATTTCTCAAGCTTTTTCCTTTCCAATCAAAGATTTCCATCGGAATTTCCTCATAAGTGAAATTCTCTTCAATATTAACCACCTCTAAGGGCACAATGAAATATAAGTCTCTGACACACTTACTTAACATACATAAAAGAATAGATAAACCATGCTCATCTCCAAGGGAAACTCTAATTCGTATGCAACTTTACCAATCCATCTCAAAATTTGGTAAGGCCCGACATACCTAGAGCTTAAATTTCCCTTCTTTCCAAATCATACTACACCCTTCATTGGCGAAACCTTCAAGTACACCCAATCATCAACTTTAAATTCAAGGTCTCTCCTTCTAGTGTCACCATAAGACTTTTGTCAACTTTGAGGCATCTTCAGCCTTTCCCTTATCAATCTTACCTTCTCTAAACTTCCATAACCAAATCCAGACCAAACAAAGTCATTTTCCCCACTTCAAACCACCCAACTGGGGATCTACAATGCCTACCATAAGAGCTTCAAAAGGTTCCATTCCGATGCTAGAGTGATAACTATTGTTGTAAGCAAACTCATTAAGTGGAAGATGCTCATTCCAACTACCTTTAAACTCCAAAATGCAAGCCCTAAGCAAATCCTCAAGTGTTTGAATGTTTCTTTCGGCTTGACTATCTATTTATGGGTGAAACGTCGTGGTAAGCTTAACTTTAGTTCCAATGCCTCTTTTGAAAGACTTCCAAAAGTGTGAAGTGAATTGAGTATCGAGATCTGCAATAATAGCCAATGGAACCTCATGCAATCTAACCAACTCATGAATGTACAAGTTGGCATAATCATCAGCACTATAAGTCATCATAACTGGTAAGAAGTGAGTCGACCTTCTCATTCTATCAATAATTTCCCAAATAGAATCAAAATGTCTTCTAGTATTTGGCAAGCCAATCACAAAATCCATGTTAATCTTTTCCTACTTCCAAGTAGGAATCTCAATATCGTGTGCTATGCCACCCGACCATTGATGTTTGACTTTGACTTGTTGGCACTTATGGCAACCTACTATGAACTAAGGTGTCATGGTGTGGACCCAAGGTCTAGGAGTCACAGGGAGAATGAGAACCCGAGTGTCCCCAAACAAGCCTCAAAGTATCCATATTCATATCATCAGTTCGGAAGCATACACTACAACAAATTCGATTATCATAGACATATAATTTCGTCACTTATAAATGATATTTCGTCACTTATAAATTCTTGTGTGACAAAAAATATTTCGTCACACCGTCGTCCCTAAATGTGGGTCGCTAAAAGTATATAAAGATGACTTAGTGTTTCGTCGCTAAAATGGTTAAATTAACTACCAAAAGAAAAATTGTCCCCAAATACATGAACATTTGTGACAAATCCATTTGTCATAAGAAGTGTATTTTTTGGTAGCTAATTGTAGTGATTTTGTCACTAAAAAAGTTATTACTACCGACAAAACTATATCGTCACTAATTATTTAGTTCAATTAGTGACAACACTAATCATCTCTAATATTACATGGATTTCATAGTTAAACAATGTAATTTCGTCACTAATAATTGTCTTTTAGATACAAAAAATATTTGTTCTTAAAATGTAAATTACGGACAAATTTATTATTATAAAAGGTTAATAATTTAGTAGTTGAATCTATCATTCGTCATTAAAACTATTGTATTTACCACTAACGTGTAATTGTCACTATAACTTATCATGATTAGTGACAATTACAATTGTCACAAAATAAAAATGTATTTTGTATTTAATAAAAAGGAGTTATTAAGACAAATTTATTTTTTTCACTAAATGTAATCAACTTATGACAAACTTATTTATTTCGTGACAAAAACGTTTATCTTGAAAAGTTATATTTAATCGTTGCTAAAAGTTACCTTTAGTGATAATATTTTTTGTCACTAATTGCAAGCATTGATGACATTTAATTTTTTTTTTTATAATGATACTAGATGTAATATCCCGTGCAAGCACATATGTGCCCAATAAATTGAAATTATATATATGTAGTAAAATTCATTCTACCAGAAAATGTTAGTTCATAAGTTCCAAACGAAACTTAAAATTGGCCAAAAAAATTAATTAAAGCCAGAAAAAATAAAATAAGAAAATTAAGAATATACATCATAAGAAAATTGTTTATAGGTAACACACAACTTGAACAATTCAAGTTCCTTGGGTCATCATATTTCCTGACAATCTACGTATAGACAACATTCCATACCAACAGTTCCATGACTTGAACAATATTTAAGATTTTCAACTGCATAATGTGAGATCGGCCCAATAATAAATTTTCATCAGGTAGTCAATAGAAATGAGCAAGAATCTATCCATGTAATGTTTAAAGAATGATGCATTAAGCTATGGAATACCTTCATATTTCTTAAATAGTCCTTGTTACTTTCCAGTAACACAATCACATTGAGCAATCGGACGTCTGGTAGGACAACCGCCGTTCTAACGATAAATTTAATTTAACAAAAAATTAGCCAGTTAATTTCTCAAGTGTTAAATTACCAAACTAATGTACTCATAACACATGTTAGTAAACAAATCTAAAGAACACGAATAATACTCATCAGCAACCCACATATACGTACATACATATGAAAACGAAAAAAAGCCTAAATCTCATGGCATCAAAGCAAAACCTCACATTGGTTTCTCATGTTCAATTACTCTTAAGAAAAAGTTGATTGATTTCAATGATGACCCAATAATAGAGATCTTGGAGGGTCAGTACAAGAGCTTGTGCTAACTAAAGAAGAGACAGGAAAGCCAACATTACATTCAACACAATGGAGCGTAATGATAATGATCTTGGAATGCTTATTTCCATTCTATACTAATTGAAAAGATGAATAAAACTTGTTTCCACTGCTGTCGGGGGTAGATAAAACTTACTATCACTGTCACCAGGAGGTTTTCATATGAAAATAGTTTTACAATTTAAAAATTAGATAATGATGAACTTTTTTATTGATTGGCATATGATCTCGAAATGTTTGAGTTATAAGAACTTATATAAACACGATTTTGAATCTAGTGGATGATAGGCAACACTTAAAGATAGAGGCGAACACAGAAATATGCATAGTTGGTTCGATGAATATCACACAGTGACTATCACGACCCAAGCATAGGGCCTAGACGTGACATGGCGAATGGGAAATCCGAAGGAACCCCAAACAAGCCTCTTAGACTATCAATCACACATCCTTGGTCGCGGAAGCAAAATAATAACAACAAGAAATATAAATAAGGGAAACGAGGCTAATGGAAGTCTTTGGTAATCATAAAACATTTCAAGAGTCGAACTCATAGCATAATTACATCTTAATATCCAACAACACCTCTAACATAGATTGGAGCAGGGGCCAAGAAACTTTCTGGGCTCACCCTTGTAATAAGAAGTGTTCAACATGAATAAACTTCAACATAGCAAGAGTAGTAAAGATAGTGTCCTCAGAATTGAGAACATACCAAAGCTTAACTCCAAAGACCGAACTAGCCACGTGGAGGACGATCAAGAGGTGCTCCGGTAAGTACATGGTAATATCGTATAAGCATAGAGTATGAGTTAGTACTTTTGAATGTACTAAGTATGTAGGATACAATGCAACAAGACATAAGCCAACATAGTCAAAATGCATTACCATAAGAAATGGATAAGTATAATATCAATATGGCATGCATGATCATTGCTTGAAGTGAAAGATGCTTCTAAATCACGTAACTTGCAAAATATATATTACATGTGTGGGAAGAAACCATGGCCAACACAGACCAAGCGAACTATTACTTGGAATCCAAGGCATGTCACCGCCTTGGAAGGTGATTGAGGTATCCTCCCCCCAATAAGGTGATTGGGCATGCCCCCCCTCCCCCAACAAGGTGATCAAGGTATCCACCCCTCAACATGATGATTGGGAATGTCAACCCACCTAACAAGGTAGTCGAGGTATCCACCCCTCAACATGGTAATTGAGCATGTCACCCCCAACAAGGTGATTGAGGTATCCACCCCCCAACATGGTGATTGGCCATGTCACCCCCCAACAAGGTGATTGAGTTATCCACCCCCCCAACATGGTGATTGGCCATGTCACCCCCCTCCCCCCCCCTCCAACAAAGTGATTAAGGCATGTCACCCCTCAACAAGGTGTGGTCTACTTGCAACACTATAGATACATTTCATGAATTCAATGCATACATGCAAGCCCATGTAATAGACCATCAATAACTTGAGAATTCTTGTCAAGACATTTTATCAAACACTTGAGGGGTTCATATTGCTAGTTCAAAATCATGCAATTCAAGAGTGAAATAATATGAGAAAACTCAATGTAAATCAACCCACCAACATATAGTAAAACTCTCATGTAAGATACCTTGAAATCCATCATCAAATCTCATAATTAAACATAGTGTCATAGCTCAAAACATGCATAGTCTCAATAGACAAAATCAATTCATAATATAAGCTTGAAATAGATAGATATGCATAATCAATCTACATTTCATAAAATCCCAACATAATTTATAATCAAAATCCTTAATAAGAGATACCTATAGATGATACAACTTAAAAACATGTAATTTTCATAAAAAGAGATATTGGGCTCCATGGGCGAAAGGACCCAATGGATGAAACCCACATACCTCAAACATGGGTTTTCTTGAGATGAGCTTGAAGAGAACTTTGATCTTGAAGAGAATCCTTGATTCCCAAAGTTAGGCTTGAAATCCATGAAATTTGAATGAGATATCTGATTAAGTTTTGAGAGTTTCTTGAGTGATATAAAGTTGAAAAATTGCTAAGTATTGGTCTTTTTACGCGTAAGTGAGAATGGGGCTATGACCCCAATGCCCTTGGCCGAGATAGAAAAACCAAGAAAAAATAATATACTGATTCGTGCCCTTAGCGTGATGCAGACCAGACGCAAACTTCATTCCAACACTAATTCGCGCCCCTGGCGCGTCATGGCCAGGGCGCGGATGGCCACTGAAAATCAAAAATTAGCGAAAATTATCTTTCGCTACGGATCCTCTAAAATCTGAGTTATACCTATTTCTCATTCAATTTTACCCCTGCTCGAAAATATGAAGTTGGATTTTTGATATCACACATGAATTTTGAGATATATGGAAATTACGATTATGGGATTTTCGAAGCACATTTTTGGGGTGTTTCAATATCTCCCCCTTGGGAATATTGAACATCAAAGAAATGTGCATACAAGAAGCAATCATGAAGATTTCAGCCCGATGTGAATGCAATAAATGTATTTAAACATCATTTCAAAAAGATATCAACATGAGAACCAAAAATCACCATAAATTTATCAACATAAACATGAATGCATACAAAATAACATAAGCGATGAAACTTAAGACTTAAAATCATATAGGGGACTTAAATTAGTACCTTCGGTTTGAGTAGCGTGGAAGAGATATGGATATTACTTTCTCATGTCCGCCTCAGCTTCCCATGTGGCACTTACAACTTGTTGGTTTCTCCAAAAAACCTTGACGGAAGATACTTCTTTGTTTCTCAACCTCTTCACTTGTCTATCCAAAATCTCCACCGAGACCTCCTCATAAGTCAAATTATCTTTCTAAAATGCCCACAACATCCAAGGGCACTATAGCACTTGGTTCACCTATAAACTTTCTCAACATGGACACATGCAAAACCGGATGAACCATATTCATCTTCATAGGCAATTCCAACTCATAAGCAACCTTACCCACTCTCCTCAACACTTTATAAGGACCCACAATCCTTGGGCTTAACTTCCCTTTCTTGCCAAATCGGACCACACCCTTCATGTGAGACTTTCAAGTAAACCTTAAACTAAAGATCTCTTCTCCTCACATCGGAGTAGGACTTTTGTCTACTTTGGGCTATTTTCAATCTCTCTCTTATCAACCTCACCTTCTCCAAGACCTCCATGACCAAATTCGGACCTAGCAAAGCCATTTCTTCCACTTCAAACCACTCAACTGGGGATCTACAATGCCTACCGTAAAGAGCTTCAAAGGGAGCCATACCAATGCTTGAGTGGTGGCTATTGTTGTAAGCAAATTCAATGAGTGGGAGATGTTCATCCCAACTACCCTTAAACTCCAAAACACAAGCTTAAGCATATCTTCAAGAGTTTGGATAGTCCTCTCAGCTTGACCATTCGTTTGAGAATAAAAAGCCGTGTTAAGCTTGACTTTGGTTCCAAGACCTCTTTGGAAGGACCTCCAAAAGTGAGAAGTGAATTAAGCACCCCGATCCAAAATGATAGACAAAGGTACCTCGTGCAATCTAACAAACTCATTTATATACAAGTTGGCATAATCTTCAGCATCATAAGTAGTTTTGATCGGTAAGAAGTGAGCCGACTTTGTCATTTTATCCACAACAACCCAAATAGAATAAAAATGCTTCCTAGTTTTATGCAACTCAACCATGAAATCCATGTTGATCTCTTCCCACTTCCAAGTAGGAATCTCTATATCTTGGGCTAGGCACCTGACCTTTGATGTTTGGCTTTCACTTGTTGGCAATTGTGGCACTTGGATACAAACTTGGCAATGTCTCCTTCATACCACCCCACCAATACACCTCCCTCAAATCTCTATTCCTTTTTGTAGATACGGGGTGAATAGAATACGTATGGGCCTCCTTCAAGATCAATTCTCTCAAATCAACCACATTTAGCACACAAAATCTACCATGGTACCTAAGGGAACCATCTCTCCCTTGGGAGAAAACCTCCACCTTTCCCTCTCTCACCAAGGCCTTCAATTCTAGCAAGGAGAGGTCAAGATCTTTTTTGCTTTGACCTCATCAACCAATGAAGATTTTGAACCATCAGCAACCACAATGCCACCATTATCAACCTCTTCCAGCCTAACCCCAAATCTAGCCAACTGATTAACCTCTCTAACCACCTCTTTGCCTCCATCATCAACATGAGTTAGGCTACCCATAGACACCCTAAAGCATTGGCCACAACATTAGCCTTACTGGGGAGATAATGCACACTCATATCATAATCCTTAAGAAGTTCTAACCACCTCCGTTGCCTCAAGTTGAGATCCTTTTGAGTGAACACATATTGGAGACTCTTATGATTGGTAAACATATCAACATACACTCCATACAAATAATGACGCCAAATTTTCAAAGCAAATACCACGGTGGCCAATTCAAGATCATGAGTAGGATAAT
>JAPFFP010044210.1:0-12595 GCA_026153255.1 Solanum medicagineum
TAAGGTCTGCGTACATTTTACCCTCCCCAGACCCCACTTGTGGGATTACACTGGGTATGTTGTTGTTGTTGTATATATATATATATATATATATATATATATATATATATATATATATACACACGTAAGATGAAAGAAAAAGATTGTGGTAAATTTAATTTTATCGATCATGTACAACGACGAGGATAAACCTACTGTTAGGGTTTACACCGAAGCTGATACCGATTTCAAGTAAGTGTTTTTAAATTTAGTTGTTCAGTGTGAATTTGTGACAGCACTGGTATAATGGTCTGTGGATTAAACCAAAAGCCATAGAAGACCCTCGTAATTTGGAAGACACAACAATCGACTTCCTATGTCCATTTCCATTTCCAATACAAGCATTAAACTATTAAAATCCAGATAATAGCCCAGTAAACGAAAAATATAAACACTTAAAAAAGCACATCGGCTAATCCACAATCACAGGGTATACAAAATTACTCAAATTTGAAAGCCAATGGCAAGTCAAATACCATTAAGCATTTTCAACATACGACCAACACATTCCAATTCAATCCAAACTCATACACAATCAAATTACTATCCTATACCTCATTGACCACTTCTATCCAAGAACATATAAATACATTCTCTCCACTTACCAATTATTGCAAGCCACATGGACCACACGGTGCAAAACTTTATATTCTTTCCGACAATCCATTTTCCACAACCCTCCATTCAACATAATAACCTTGCCCACATAGTATATGCACATTCATCACAAAATTTAACCAGATAATGCAACAAAAAAACATATCATCATCAGTGATTGCACAAGAATCCTATCAACATAGGCAACTGATTCAATTACAATCTAATTCTTAGCAACCCTAGGGCAAGAAAATCAATAAATTCAATTTCCCTTTATTCATAAGCAAACCTTCAAATAATTTGAAGAATCAAAAGAGATACATACCAGAATTGTGAGAGTTTAGCCTAGAAAAATGATGAAAATTGAAGTTGGGGAATCCCTAGGGCTTGCTGGAATAGTGTACTGGTAGTTGGATATCTCGTTGGAAAATATGTTGGAGGTCAGATGTTGGTTGGAAAGAAGGAAGAAAGGGGTAGTGTTTGGTTGTTATTTCAAAATTTGTGAAAAAATGAGGGGTAATTTAAACTACCCCTCTTTTATTTCATTTATTGGGTCAAGTAAAAAGTGGGATTTTAATCCCATGAAACCCCAATTACAAGCCGTATAATATTCTATAGTCCATACACTTAGTTCATAGTTTCAAAAACTCGTTTTGAGGGCTTGGCTACTACGCCTCAAACCATGGATCATAGAATATTCCACGACTCATAGGTAGAGTTCATAAGTAATCCCAACACTTAGCAAAATTTCCAGAAACTTACCTAAGGATCGATGAACCCTATTCACGGGACATAGTCATTTCTACGGACTATAAAGTTGGCTTGTGGATTGAAGTGCACAAATTCTTGCTTACTGGAAATGGTTCTACAATCGGTTCCACAGCCTGTGATTTAAACTACGATCCATGCACTGACTTATAGAACCAACTTTTCTCACTTTTGGTACTGATTTGTTGCTTTAACTCTGTTCCTGCATATTCTTAGCAAAATAAACTACTTTCCAGTCTTTATGTCCAAAATTACAACCAAAACATGAAAACTAATCTACCTATCAGTCTGAAAACAGAAATTAACAGTAATACTCTACAACTAGTATCTTGAGTTGCCTCCCAAGTAGTGCCTGATTTATTGTCGTGGCACGACTTAGACTACTTTGTTACTCAGACTTCACCAAGTGTCCACACCTCTACTGTCTTGACTTCATTAGCATTGGCAAAGTATGGTTTGATTCTTTGGCCATTGACCGTGAATCTCGTGCTATTTTTGTAATCTAACACAATAGCCCTATGGGTTGAAAACATATGTGACTTTGAAGGGTCCTAACCATTTGGACTTGAGTTTTCTAGGATACAACCTCAACCTTGAATTTAACGGTAAAACCAAGTCCCCTGGTGTGCATTGGCGATGCTCAATGCAATGACTATGATATAGCTTCACCCTTTGCTTATACAGGACTATGCTCTCATATGCCCTTACATGAAACTCATCAAGTTTATTGAGATGGCTCAATCTTGAGTTAGCCGCATCACTCCAATCCATATTTAGCTTTTTGAGTGCCTACATCACCTTGTGCTCAAGCTATACTGGTAAGTGACAAGCTTTACCAAAAATAAGTCGGTAAGGAGACATACCTATGGGAGTTTTAAATGTCATCTGATACGCCCATAATGCATCATCACGCCTTCGTGACCAATTTGTCTGATTTGCATTCATAGTCTTGGATAGAATTTGTTTCATCTCCCTATTAGATGCCTCAACTTTCCCAATTGTCTATGGATGGTAAGGTGTTTCCACTCTATGCTTTACCCATACTTCTCAAAAAGAGCCTTGAAGAACCTATTGCAAAAAAAGGAACCTCTTTTGAGGAATACTATGACACTTTTACCCTCATTGTTAGGAAGCACAACCGCTTCCACCCTTTTGAGACATAGTCCACAGCAACCAAAAATACTTATTCCAATATGAATTGACGAACGATCCCATAAAATATATACTCCGAAACATCAAACAACTCAATCACCATAATGGGGTTAAGTGGGTGTCATGCTTTCAGGTAACACGACATTATCTCTGGCACTTGTCACAAGCTTTAGCATAATCATGGGCATTTTGGTGGATGGTTGGCCAATAGTAGCAACACTGCAAGATTTTATGCATTGTCTGAATTCCACTATGATGCCGACTAACCAATGATGAATGACAAGCCTCTAAAATGCTGACCATCTCCACCTTAGGAACACAGTGACAAATAATCTCATCTACACAGACACAAAATAAATATGGTTCGTCCCAGAAAAACTTCTTCACATCAAACATAAACTTACGACAGTGGTGAAGTCAAATATGGTGGCACAACATAACTGACTGAGTAGTTTGCATAATTCGATAACCATATGGTATCAAATCATGTGATGCTCTTAATACACTCTCATTAGGGATAGAATCATCAATCTCCAACCCATCGTTGAACTTTTCCATAGCCTCATCCTTATGTCTGGGTAGGTAGTCTGCAACCTGATTCTTTGTCTCCTTTCTATCAATTACCTCAAAATCAAACTCTTAGAGAAGAAGTACCCATCAAATCAATCTTGGTTTAGCATCCTTCTTCACCATTAAATATCGCAACACCAAATATTTATTATATACTATGACTTTAGTTCCCAAAAGATATGATCTGAACTTCTCGAATGCAAAGACTGATGCAAGTAATTCCTGCTCAGTGACAATGTATTTTTTTGTGCTGCATTGAGGATTTTATTGGCATAGTAGGTGGGATATAGTATCCTCTCTTTGAGCTATCCCAATACCACACCAAGTGATATCCCACTAGCACCACACATAATCTCAAAGAGCTGAGTCCAATTTGGAGAAACTATGATGGGTGTCGATATCAACCCCTGCTTCAACCCTTCGAATGCCTTTATATAGTATCATCAAATATGAACTTAGCATCATTCTCAAGTAGCTTGCACAATGGATGAGAAATCCTTAAGAAGTCCTTTATGAACCATCTGTAAAAACCTGCATGTCCCAAGAAACTCCCTAAACCTTTTATAGAGATAGGTGGAGGGAGTTTCTCAATTACCTCAACCTTAGCTCTATTGACCTCGATAACTTTTATGGAGATCTTGTGTCCCCATACAATTCCTTCCTTCACCATGAAGTGACACTTTTCTTAATTTAACACAAGGTGACACTCCTCACACTATTTCAGCACGTCATGCAAATGCCTCAAGCAATCGTTGAATGATTCTCCAACCACACTGAAGCCATCCCTAAATACCTCGATCGTGTCCTCTACCATATCTGAGAAGATAGACATTATGCATATCTTGAATGTAGCTAGCGTATTACACAATCTGAATGGCATCCTTTTGAATACGAAGGTGCCATAAGGACATGTAAACATGATCTTCTCCTAGTCCTCTTGAGCAATAAAAATCTGATTGTAGCCGAAATAACCATCAAGAAAATAATACCATCCTTTACTTGCCAAACGATCTAGTGTCTGGTATATGCATAGGGAAGTGATCTTTCTCTATCGACGCATTTGAGTTTGCGATAGTCTATGCAAACCCTCCAACCTATGATTGGTCTCATGGGAATCAACTCATTGTCAGCAATTGGATATATCATATCCACATCTAACCACTTAATGATCTCTATGCACACAACCTCCTCATTGGTGGTTTAAGACTTCTTTGGTGCTTAA
Organism: Solanum medicagineum; assembly: GCA_026153255.1. Taxonomy (NCBI): domain Eukaryota; kingdom Viridiplantae; phylum Streptophyta; class Magnoliopsida; order Solanales; family Solanaceae; genus Solanum; species Solanum medicagineum. The sequence continues at coordinate 4,349 of JAPFFP010044210.1, forward strand.
TACTCGACTTATAGTCCTCGACAAGTTAAATTTTCAGAGTGTATATGCTAGGTGGGATGCCAATGATGTCTGCAATCATCCATCTAATAGTCCCTTTGAATCTTTTGAAAACTGAAATTGATGCCTCCACCTGTTCATCATTAAGACCTATAACAACAATAACGGGTAAAGTATTGTTAGTTCCCAGAATATAAACCTCAGGTGGGCTAGAAGAGCCTTCAACTCTAACACTGGAGGATCTTCAATGGATGGTCTAGTAGGGAGCGACTCGTGATTTTTCAAATCCAACTTAAGCTTGAGTTGGTACCTATGGAAACCATATGCTCCAAGTGCCTTTATCGATGTCATCACTCCCAAAGTTCATCAATACAGCCTCAAGAGTCTCAACACCCAACCTTTCCTCAATTGGTACCTCAGGTTGCACTTCATCAATGCTTTCAATAACAAAGACAACTTTTAGATCATTGGGTCTCTTCATGGACTGGCAAATATTAAAACTAAATATTTTGTCATTCAATCTAAATTTGAGTTGGCCTCACTCTATGTCCACTAGTGCTCATCTAGTGGCTAGGAAAGGTATTCCCAAGATGATTGGGACATCAAAGTCAACTTCACAATTTAGGATCATTAAGTCTGCAGGGAATATGAAATGTTCAATCCTGACTAAAACGTCATATAGTATCCTCAATGGCTTCTTCATAGTCCTTTCCGCCATCAACAAATGCGTTGTAGTCAATGTGGGGGCTCCCAAGCCCAGGTACTTAAACACCGTAAGAGGGATTAAGTTGATGCTAGCTTCTAAGTCGCATAACGTCTTCCCAAAGTTAAAGACTCTGATGGTGCAGGCTATGGTGAATGATATGGTGCAGGCTATGGTGAATGATATGGGGTCTTCCTTCTCTTACACTAATGACCTTGTCATAATAGCCCTATAATGGTGAAGATCATGAGCAAGCTCTTAAATCACTATTCTCTTCCTAGTCACTAGATCCTTCATGAACTTAGTGTACCTGAGAATTTGCTCCAATGCTTCAATGAGTGGGAGATTAATAGACAACTACTTCAGCATAGAGATGAAATTCTGAAACTTCCCCTCCTAATTCTTATTTTTGAGCCTCTGAGGGAAAGGTGGTGGTGGCCTTTGTATGGACTTCAACTTTCTTGGTGTAACTACTTCATCACTCGGTGAATCCTTGGCTATGTCACCTCTAGTCTCTGCCTCCTTGATCTCTACCATCTCCTCACAAACCACATCATCAACTACTGGCATCGGTGGGTCAATTTGTACGCTTACCACCTCGTGTAGTCACTGTCATGCACTGTCCATCGTTGTTTAGATTTTGCACTATGTTGCTTGGCAATGCACCCTTCTGGCACTAATTCAACTGAGCTGACATCTGACCAAATTGTTTTCGACTGTTTAATGGCCATAGAATGAGACTCAATATTTTGATTAATACCTAATATATCAACATTCATCCCCTTCAAAAGTCTCATCTTATGCATCTACTTTCTTTAGAAACTTGTCAAACATCTCCTCAATGTGCAAGCTACTGGACCAAGAATCACAATTGTGTCGTTGCACATATGGATCATTTTTATACCTATCTCTACGAGCCCAATCACCATCTTGATCTTTTCCTCTATGCTTGTAATAATATCTTAATTGTTGTCTCTGTATGCATTGCCCTATAAAAGTTTTGACCTCGGTACCACTAGTCCTAGTTGTACCCTTGGGCGTTGGTTCAAAAAACCCCCATCTGATCTGTCATAAAACAAGTGTCTTCCTTATAACAGTGTTTCTTATAAACGGGTGCTCTTGGTGGTTCATGATTGATTGAATTCACCCACTCCTTTTTTCGTTTCATCAGTACTCTAATATTAATAATAATTGCCACGCCCCAAGACTAAGGCCTAAACATGACACGACGAATAGGATCCCAAAGGGACCCAAACAAGCCTTTTAGCATATCGATTACATATCTTAGGTCGCGAAAGCAAAGCAAACAACAAAAAGAAGGTATAAATAAGGGACAAAGGGACTAAGGGAAGTCTTTGATAACCATAAGCAATGAAGAGTCAAAATCGTAGTATAAATACATCACTTGTCCAACAACACCTATAAACATAGATTTGAGCAGGGGCCAAGATACTTTCTAGGCTCACCATTATAGTATCAAGAGTTCAACATAAAGAAATAACAGAAGCAAGAGGTAGCATAGCTAGTGTCCCCGAACTTGAAGACTCACCAAAGCTAATCTTTAAGATGTCACAACTAGCCACGTGGAGGACGATCGTGAGGAGCTTCGATTCCTACATGGTAACATCATGTAGGCATACAGTATGGGTTAGTACATTTGAAAAGGAAGGACCTTGGACTCAACATTTCTAACCCTCACAAGATGATTTAGACACCCCTTAGAAATAAACCTTTATGCTTTAATACAAGAAATGATTCTACCCTTGACCACCACATCATAGCTTTCCTACTCAAGGATGGGTTCATTTGGGAATTGGAATTTGACCCTACGAGTTCTACAATCAATAGAAGCATAATATGCATGCAACTAGTCCATCCTAAGAATGACATCAAAATCCACTATATCTAGCTCAACAAAATCAAAAGGCAAGATTTTATGCAATATGAATACGGGAAAAAATTTCTATAGACACTTTTAGCAACAATTGACTCATCAACGGGGGTAGACATTTCATATGGCTCACACAACAATTTGAAATTAACATGAAGCTTTTTGGCAACAAAAGGAGTAATAAAAGAAACAGTGGCACCCAGGTCGATCAATGTATACACATCAAAATTAAAAACCTGTAACATACCGGTGACGACATAGGGCACCTTATCTACCCCTTGAATCCCTTGTAGAGCATAGAACCTAGTCTGCCTTAGGGCACCCCCTTGTTGGCCTCCTCTTCCCTTTGGACCTATATTTGCATCTTGGCCTTGTGGACGACCATCTATACCTTTGTTTTGTACATGTGAATAATCAATCACTTTATGACCCATTTCACCACAACCAAAGCAAGCATGTGAGTTTCTCATACATGGGCCATTATGGTTCCTTCCACATCCTTGGCATATGGGGTTAGGCACCACAACACCTCCATCTTGGAATCTTTGTTTATCATTAGCAACCTTTCTATTAGGAGCATTTGAAGAACTTTGGCCTTGGAATTTGTGGCCTTGGGGAAATCGGCCACCCTTAGGATTTTGGAATCCAACTTCAAAATGGGCCATCTTAGGCTCACTACTCCTCCTCTTTCTCAACTTTTTCCCCTATAGTTTTTCAAAATAAGTCATGGGGCCGGAAAAATCCACAACACCTATCAACATGGAGGCACGACACTTCTCGTTAACCAAGTCGGACACACCTATCACAATTTTTTCATCCTAGACCTCGGCTCGGCCACCAATTGTGGCGCATACTTGGAGAGTTTATTGAACTTGGGGTCATACTCCCTCATACTCATCGAACCTTACTTTAGATTTATAAATTCCATCATTTTGGTCTCCCTTAGCTCAAGAGGGGAGAACCGGTTGAGAAATGCCTCCTTGAACTCTTCCCAAAGGATAGCATCACCATTCTTGTTCTCCAATTTCCATTGAGTAAAACACATTTGGGCCTCCCCTTTGAGTTGGTAGGCCGCCAACTCCGCTTTCTCCTATGACCTAATACCCATAATAGACAACACTTTATATATCTCATCAATGAATTCTTGAGGATCCTCATCCACCTTAGACCCGTGAAACTCCGATGGGTTCATTTTAGTAAAATCCCTCACCCTTGAGACCGGTGTAAGAGCATGAGGGGTTTGGGGCCCTTGGTTGATTTGATTAGTCATGGAATGGGGCTAGCATGATAATAGCATCCCAAAACTCTTCATGGGCCGCTCCCCATCATGAGGAGCGGGAGGGGCCGGTTGCTCCTCGAGTGAACGCACTCTCCTTAGTCATCCTCTTTAGGCATGATCTAGAATAGCAAGGAACATTCGTTCGAGGAAAAACCTTACCTTACTCCTAAAGCATGACATAGACCATGAAGAAGGGAAACATTTCCTAGAACGCCTCATAGCCTCTTACTCATAGTTGTGGTGCACTTCACAACCATGAACAAGACTCTAATCGATGTGGTGTGTTGGATTCCGAGGACCATTAACAACCTAGTGCTCTGATACCAAGTTTGTCAAGACCCAAGCCTAGGGACTAGATGTGACATGGCGAATAAGATCCCGGAGGGACCCAAACAAGCCTCTTAGCATATCAATTACATATCCTTGATCGTGGAAGCAAAGTAAACAACAACAAGAAGGTATAAATAAGGGACAAAGGGACTAAGGGAAGTCTTTGATAACCATAAGCAATCAAGACTCAAAATCGTAGCATAATTACATCACTTGTCCAACAAAACCTCCACACAGAGATTTAAGCTGGGGCCAAGACACTTTCCAGGCTCACCCTCATTGTATCAAGAGTTCAACATAAAGAAATAACATAAGCAAGAGGTAGCATAGCTAGTGTCCCCGAACTTAAGGACTTACCAAAGCATACTTTTAAGATGTCACAACTAGCAATGTGGAGGATGATAGTGAGGAGCTCTGGTTCCTACATGGTAACATCATGTAGGCATAGAGTATCTGTTAGAACGTTTAAATATACTAGGTATGTAGGATGCAATGCAACAATACATAAGCCAACTTAGTCAAAATGCGTAACCATAAGCAAGAGATAGTATTATATCAACATGGCATGCATGATCAATGCTTGAAGTAAAATATGCTCGTAAATCATATAACCTTGCAAATATAGAATAGACGTGTAGGAAGAGACCATATCCATCATAGACCAAGCTAACTATCACATGGGATCCAAGGCATGTCACCCCCTTAGAAGGTGATTGAGGAACATACCCCTCAACGTGCTAGTACAGACATGTCACCCCCCGACAAGGTTGTCAAGGTATATACGCCTCAACGTGGTAGTACGGGCGTGTCACCCCCCAACAAGGTGATTGAGTTACATACCCCTCAACGTGGTAGTACGAGCATGTCACCCCCCGACAAGGTGATTGAGGTACATACCCCTCAACTTGGTAGTACGGGGATGTCACCCCACGACAAGGTGGTCAAGGCTTGTCAGCCCCTCACAAGGTGATTGGGCATGTTACCCCCCAACAAGGTGTGGTCAACTTGCAATGCTTAGATACTTCTCATGAATTCACTACATATATACCTCACCTTCATCATCATAAAGTAACTTGACTCATAAGCCATGCATAGATCATCAATAACTCTAGAATCCTTGACAAGACATTTTATGAAACACCTGGTGGGTGGTGCAGAGCTAGTTCGACATTATGCAATTCAAGAGTGAAATAATGTAAGAAAACTTAATGTAAATCAACCCACTAATACATAGTAAAACCCTCATGCAAGATACCTTGAAACCCTTCATCAAACCTCATAATAGATCATAGTTTTATAAACCAAAACATGCATAGTCACAATAGACAAATCATCGCATAGTATAAGCTTGAAATAGGTTGATATGTGATTACAATCAACATTTCACAATACCCCAATATAATTTGTAATCATAATTCATAATAAGCAATATCCATAAGTAGCACAACTTGGAAACATGCAACTTTCATAAAAAGAAAGGTTGGGCACAATGGGTGAAAGGACCCAATGGTTGAAACCCACATACCTCAAAATTGGGGATTTCCTTGATGTAGATTGAATGAGAACATTAAGCTTGAAAGAAGGTTCTTGAGATCCGAAATTGAGCTTGGGACATTTGAACTAGGATGAAATATTTGGTTAGGTGTTAGAGAGGGTTTTGATAGTGTATTGAGTGAAGAGTTGAAAAATGGCTAAGTATAGGTGTTTTTACGCATAAAAGGGCATGGGGCCAAGACCCCTAATGCCTTAGGCCGAGACAGGAAAAATAAGGAAGTCACAACACTGCTCCGCTACAGGTCCGTGTCGTGGAGCCATCACGAACCGTCATTGGAATTGAAAAGTTGGTGAAAATAGAATCTTGCTACGGGTCCTCTAAGATAGGTGTTATACCCATTGCTCTCTCAATTCTGCCCCATGATCAAGAATATAAAGTCGGATTTTCAATATCACCTACCGATTGTGAAATATATGGAAATTACAATTATGTGCATTTATGAGGCACATTTGAGGGCGTTTTTGGGGCGTTTCAATATCTCTCCCTTGTAAACATTCATCCCCAAACGTCAAAGAAGTGTAGATAAGAGAAGTAATCATGATGACTTCAACCCAACATATGAATGCAACAAATGCATTTAAACATCATTTCAAAAATCTCAACATAAGTGTCAAAATCACCATAAACTTGTCAACATAAATATGAATGGATGCAAATGACATAGGGGCTAAATCTTAAGACTTGAAATCATATAGGGGACTTAAACTAGTACCTTATTCTTGAGTTGAGTGGAAGAGGTATATATATCATATTTTGCATGTCCGCCTTGGCTTCCCATGTGGCACTTTCAACTTGTTGGTTTCTCAAAAGAACCTTGACGGAAGCTACATCCTTGTTTCTCAACCTCTTCACTTGTCTATCCAAAATTTCCACCGAAACCTCCTCATAAGTCAAATTATCATCTACCACACCCACAACATCCAAAGGTACAACAACATTTGGGTCACCCATACACTTTCTCAACATAGACCAGCAATGGAAGATCGGATGAACCATATTCATATCAATGGGCAACTCCAACTCATAGGTCACCTTACCGATCCTCCTTAACACTCTATAAGGACCCACAAACCTTGGGCTCAATTTACCCTTCTTGCCAAATCGAACCATGCCCTTCATGGGTGAGACCTTCAAATAGACTCAATCACCAACCCTAAATTCAAGACCCCTTCTTCTCACATTGGCATAGGTCTTTTGTCAACCTTGGACTATTTTAAATCTCTCCCTTATCAACCTCACCTTTTCCATGGCCTCCATAACCAAATTCGGACCTAATAAAGTCATCTCCACCACCTCAAACCATCCAACCAAGGACCTACAACGCCTACTATAAAGAGCCTTAAAAGGAGTCATATCAATGCTTGATTGATAGTTATTGTTGTAAGAAAATTCAATAAGTAGAAGATGCTCATCTCACCTACCCTTAAACTCTCAAACACAAGCTCTAAGTATATCCTCAAGAGTTTGGATAGTTATCTCGGCTTGTCCATTCGTTTGAGGGTGAAACGTCGTGCTAAGCTTAACCTTGGTACCAAGTCCTCTTTGGAAGGACCTCCAAAAGTGAGAAGTGAATTGAGCACCATGATCTGAAATGATAGATAAGGACACCCCATGCAATCTAACGAACTCATGAATATATAATTTAGCATAATCCTCGGCACCATAAGTAGTCTTAATTGGTAGGAAATGAGACGACTTTGTCATTCTATCAACTACAACCCAAATAGAATTGAAATGTTTTCTAGTCTTAGGCAAAGCAACCACAAAATCCATATTAATTGCTTCCCACTTCCAACTAGTAATCTCTATATCTTGGTCTAGGCCACTCGGCCTTCGGTGTTCGGCTTTCACTTGTTGGCAATTATGACGACTGGATATGAACTTTGCAATGTCTCTCTTCATACCACCCCACCAATACACTTCCCTCAAATCTCTATACATCTTTATAGAACCAGGGTGAATAAATAGGATGAATTGTGAGTGTAACAACCCCGAAATTTTATCTACTTGAGTTGGAATAGTGTAAGGAGGATTTTAAAAAAAAGGATTGTTATAGCATTTTTTTAAAATATTTTATGTTGTGTCCGTATTTTTTTATATATTATCTTTCTTATTATTGCTCCACTTGGAGCTAATTCAATCCAATTGTAGTTTTTGGTCGACAACCCTTTTTTTTAGTGGCCTTAGCACTAGCACAGTTCTTAGTTATTTATTATGCTCAATTATGAGTAATACACGTTATTGCCTCTATATAAGGGGCTGAGCAGTTCCTCATTCAGTGTAGGCTAAAAGAAACAAGAGAGAATCGTGAGGAAAAAAATATAATAAAAAAAATATTGAGAGTTTCTATTAGCTAAAAGGAGGTGATTTATTGGGTAGAGCTTCGGCAATTTTATGTAAGTTGCTCCTATTTTCTAAATCTTTTATAATAAGATATCTATAAATGAATTTATTTTCGTGTACTTTTAAGTACTTCATTATGAAAATATTAT
>JAPFFP010044211.1:0-12594 GCA_026153255.1 Solanum medicagineum
GGGAGGATAGATTTTTTTAAACTCTTTTTTTTTAAAAAAAAATTTGGGGGTGGGGGCAGAAGTTTTATTTTAAAATAAAATTTGGGGGTGGGGTGGATTGGTACAGTGGGCAAAACAAATTTTAATTTTTTAAAAAATTATTGGGGGTGGTGAAGGTGGAGTGTGGGTGCGTAGGTGGAGGTACGGACATATCGAGTAGAAAAAAAAATTAATCTTTTAAATAAAAAAAATAATTTTTTAAAAAAGTAATAATTTACGGGTGGCATGGCACTGGTAGGTATTTCGGTATTAATGATTTAACTTTAATTTAATATTTCTTAACATTATAAGAGTAAAGTGGTTAAGAGTTATTTCATCCAAGTTATATTTGATCAAATTCATATTTACCTATATTTTATAAGAAAAATTACATAAATAAAACTACTTGTGAAATTATTTATAAAAAAATGGATCCAACTTAAACTATTTACAACTTGTCCCATTTTTCTTTTCTTATTTCCCACATGACATCAACATGATGTGAATATCAACATCCATCAGTATATGATACCATAGCGGTATCATAATTCTTTGTTATGCCCCGTTAGTATATCGATACCCTATTGATATCATAAAGGATTGAACTCGTTCTTTTTTTTTTTTAAAGAAATAAATAAGAAACGATTAAATTATTTAAGTCCAATCTTATTTATTAAAGTCAAAATCTTATTTATTAAACTTTAAACTCTAATGGTATTTATGTACTCTGATGGTATTAAGTTGTTTCTTCCTTTTTGATACTATCAAAGTATACTTTGATAGTATCACCTAGTTTCAGTTTCACTGAAACACTATCTCTTCCTTCTTGACATCATCAGAATGTGTGTGTGTGTCTGTGTGTGTATATACACACACACACATACTCTCATGACATCAAATGCTCAAAAATAATAAAAATAGGGGATATGAAAGTAAGGGAGTAGTCGCTTATAAATAGTTTTTTTTTCTTTTTTTGGATTATACACACACACACACACACACACATACACACACACACACACACACACACACACACACACACACACACACTCATGGTATCAAATGCGCGAAAATAATAACAATATGGGATATGAAAGTAAAGGAGTAGTCGCTTATAAATAGTTTTTCTTTTTCGAATTACACGTGTTATTTTTTCTATTTTATATAGGTGGATTGCAATCCAATCCAGTTTGGCTCAATCTATATTCTAATCCATCCAAATCCGACCCAATGCAATACTAGTTGCAAATAATAGACTTTTGTGATTTGGCTCTTTTTTGAATGCGCATAGCAAGAGCTTATTGAATTTCCCCCCTCCCCCCTCCATTTTAAAGAAAACTTCACAAAATGAACTCAATTATGAAATTATTTGTCCAAAATAGACTTAGACCAATCTATTTAGCTTAATGGAGTAGCGATCCAAGCTATTTATCCAGTTAGCCGACTTTCTCCTTTCTTATTCCACACGTGATATCAGCATTATATAAGCATCACTACTATGATTTAATTACTTACGATACTTCTTTGGTACATTGATATCCTCATCTTCTACGATACTTTGTTGATATATTGATACTCCTAGAGTATCATATATGATTGAGCTATTTCTTTTAAGAAATCAATAATAAACAAGTAAGAGAAAATTATGAAAGTCACAATCTTATTTATTAAACCCTACAATCTGATAGTATCAAGTAGTAATTGAATATCATTTTCATTGAAGCACAGCTTGTTCATGCTTGATGCCATCAAAATATATGTACTCTAATATTATCAAGAAAAAAAATAAATGAGTAATATTTTCACTGAACCACTACTTTACGACGCTCTTCATAGTGCAATGTCCAAGCCACTTTCCCTCATGCACCCTGAATCTGAGGAATGCACGGCCCTCGATGCCAACTACAATGGCGCTGAATCCTACAAAGGAACCTGAGATGGAGAAGGGAGGGGAAGCTTAAAAGACGAATCCATGCAGTGTGCCCATGACTAAATTTATCATATAGAATACCAGGGGTGCCAATAGCCCTACTTTTAGGTAACACTTCGAGAAAATGGAAAAGGAGTACAAACCAGCTTTACTGGTCTTACTTGAAACAAAAACGGCGAAACACGAGAATATCACTGAGGCATTTCAATTTGATGTACAAATCAAGTCGATAGCGGATGGGTTTTCTGGAGGGATAGTGGTGATGTGGGAGGAGGATGCACTGAAGCTTGATAGTATCTATGTCACCTCTCAGGGAATACATGTTCACATTAAGGTAAACCCAGATTCCCAGTCTTGGCTATTTTCAATAATTTATGCAAGCCCAGAGTTTAGCGTTAGGCAAAGTCTTTGGAAAGAAATTGTAGACCTAGTGTACTCGAATGATCTGGCTTGGCTCATGGGGGGGGGGGAGGGATTTTAATGAGGTTCATCATGGGGGGAAAACTAGGAGGAGGTAGTGCTAAAGTTAGGGCGTTTTGGAATTGTATTCAAAGCTATAGTATAGTAGACCTGGGTTTTCAAGGACCTAAGTAAACATGGACAAACAAAAGGTATAGACATTGCATCCATGTAATTTATGAAAGATTAGATAGATGCATGGAAAACGACTCCTGGGTAAAGAAGTACCCAAATTTCCTGGTAACTCACCTACCAAGAGTCAAATCTGATCATTGTCTCTTGCTGTTAACCTTGAACTCCAAACTTATCCGTTCAACTCCCAAGCCATTTAGGATGGAGCCCATGTGGTGTAACCATCCCTCCTTCAAGGATCTAGTCCAAATTGATCATTAAGATCATAGCCCATAGAATAAAACCCTTCTCTCCTCTCTCATTGGCTAAAGTCAAGCAAGTTTCCTCACCTATAGAAGAGCCTCCGACAATGCCATAATAGTGCAAACAGTCATCACCCATTTTGGGAACATGAAAGTCAAGAAAGGGAAAATGACACTTAAAATTGACCTGGAAAAAACCTTCGATAGTATTGAGTGGTCATTCATAAAAAAGACCCTTTCTTTCTTTAAGTTCCCTGAAATCTTGCCAACCTCATCATGTCTTGCATAAGAACTAGTACCATGGAAGTTCTAGTTAATGGCAGGACAACTAAAGAGTTCACTCCATCTAGAGATATCGGCAATAGGATCCAATGTCTCCATACCTCTTCATTCTTTCTATGGAGAGATTGTCTAGGGAGATAAATGTTGAGGTACATGCAAGGAAGTGGAACCCTATCAAATTTTCTAAAAGGGGTCCTAAGCTCTCAAACCTCTTTTTTGCAGACGACCTCACCCTCTTTGCCATTGCTGACCCAGCTAGTAGTACAACCATTAACCAAGTGCTCCAAAGGTTCTATGAGCAAGCTGGGCAAAGAATGAACCTAAACAAGTCTAGAATAGTGTTCTAAAAAAATTGCACAAGCTAGGTTAGGGAGTCCTGCACCTTCCTTCTGGGAATTAGGGAGCATACCTCCTATGACAAATATTTAGGATACCCCATCTTCCACAGTAGATCCACTAATAGGGACTTCCTATCACGACCCAAGCCATGACACGCGCGTAGGGAACCCGAAGGGACCCAAGCAAACCTCTTAATATACCATTACACAGCATTGGTCTCGGAAGCAATAAAACAATAACAAGAGTATAAAGCAAGGATAAAGGACTAAGGGAACTTTTCCATATCATAAAACATTAAAGAGTCAAGAGAGAGTCAATCCCATAGCATCATTACATAACTTGTTCAACAACACCTCTATATATAGAACTTAGCGGGGGCCAAGACAAGCAACCGGGCTAACCCTCATAGTTAAAGCATACAAATAAAGGAAAGAGTGTCTTAGCATAACATAAGAGAAAAAGACATCGTCCTCGGAGTTGAGGACTCACCAACTAGCTTGAGATAGATTGTACTAGCCACGTGGAGGAGGAGGATGATCAAGCGAGGCTCCGGTTCCTACATGATAACATCATGTAGGCATAGAGTATGCATTAGTAAGTTTGAATGTACTACATATGTAGGATGCAATGCAACAAGAGATAAGCAACATAATCAAAATAAATAAACATAGGCATTGAATAAGCATATAGCAATATGGCATGCATGGATGATGCTTAGAGTAAATCATGCTTACATAGAACATAATACGTGTGTAAGAAGTGACCATCAATATAAAATATCCAACGCCTACCACCTCCTTGGAGAGGCGATTGAGGTACAAACCCTTCAATGTGGTTATTGAGGTACATACCCCCTAATCATGGTAGCACGAGCCTACTACCTCCCGAGCGAGGCAATCGAGGTACAAACCCCTCAATGTGGTTACCCGGGCCTACAACCCCCCGAGCGAGGCATGGTCAACTCACAACACTATAGAGAAAAATGACACATATATACATTCCTTCATCATCATAAAGTTATTCAAATTATAAGCCATGCTTTAGACCTCCAACAACTCAAGAATCCATATAACCGGACATTTTATTAAACACTTGGAGGGTGTGAAATTCTTGTGTAAAACCATTCAATTCAAGAGTAAAATCATGCAAGAAAATCCAATGTAAAACCACCCACCACTACTTGTTAATACCATCATGCAATATACATCAAAACCCTTCATCAAGTCTCAAGATAGATCCAAGATTCATAGCTCAAAACATGCTTAAATAGTCACACTTTTACAAAACCCAACATAGTTCATAGTAAGTAAAACTCATAAGTAAATCAACTTAGAAACATGAGATTTAGGTAAAAAGGAAGCTTGGGCACCATGGGTGAAAGAACCAATGGTTGAAACACACATACCTTGACTTTGGAGAATTCTTGATGAAGATTAGAAATGGAGACTTGAAGCTTGAGTGAAATCCTTAAGATCTGGTTGAGTTTTAGGACTTAAGATTTGGGGTGAAATATTTGTCTATGTTTGAGAGTGTATTGGGAATGTCTTGTATGATATGAAGGTGAAATATTGGTAAGTATAGGTATTTTCACAAATGGGAGAACTTAGTCCCAAGACACAAAAGTCTTGGACTGAGATAAAAATCACTGGCAACAAAATGAACAGGTTCGCGTCTGGTCTATGATGCGAAACTATTGCGGAGGGCAGTTTTACACTTATCTGCGGTGGCTTCCTGTTACGATACCAACGCAGATCGCCACTATTTTGCGCAAACTTAGAAAATCAATTTCGCTATAGTTGCTCTCAGATCAGGGTTAAACCCATTTCTCACTCAATTGTTTACTCCTAATTAAGAATATGAAGTCGAATTTTCGATATCACGCACGGATTTTGAGATATATGAAATCAACGATTTTGGGCACTTTTGAGGCACGTTTTTGGGCACTTTTTTTGGGGGTCGTTTCAATATCTCCCCCTTGGGAACATTCTTCCCCAAATGTCGAAGAAATGTAAATGATAAGAGTAATCATGAAGAAATCAGCCCCAACAAGAATGCATCAATACTCTCAAACAACACTTAAAAAATCTCAACGTAAGTGTTAAAATCACCATGAACTTTGTCAATACGAACATGAATGCATGAAAATCACATAGGGGCTGAAACATGAGATATGAAATCACATAGAAGACTTAGAATTAGTACCTTAGGCTTGAGTAGAATGGAAGAGATATGGGTACCGCTTTTGCATGTCCGCTTCGGCCTCCCATGTAGCACTTTCGACTTGTTAATCCCACCAAAGGACCTCAACGGAAGAAACATCCTTGTTCCTCAACCTCTTCACTTGTTTATCCAAGATCTCTACTGGAACTTCTTCATAAGTCAAGTTGTATTCAACAACCCCCACAACATCCAATGGAACAATGGCATTCGGATCACCCACACACTTCCTCAATATAGACACGTGGAAAATCGGATGAACCAAATCCATTTCACTAGGTGATTCCAACTCATAGGCCACTTTTTATCAATCCTCCTCAACACCATACAAATCTTAGACATAATTTACCCTTTTTACCAAAATGAACCACACCCTTCATGGGTGACACCTTCAAATAGACCCAATCACCAACTTTAAAATTCAAGGTCTCTTCTTCTCACATCGGCATAGGATTTTTGACGACTTTGTGCTGTTTCAACCTTTCTCTAATTAATCTTACCTTCTCTATAGCCTCCATTACCATATTCGAACCCAAAAAAGCCATTTCTCCCACTTCAAACCACCCAACCGGTGATCTACAACGTCTACCATAGAGGGCCTCGAAAGAAGCCATACCAATGTTAGAATGAAAGCTATTGTTATAAGCAAACTCAATCAATGGAAGTTGATCATCCTAACTACCCTTAAACTCCAAAATAAAAGCCATAAGCATATCCTCAAGAGTTTGGATAGTTCTTTCGGTTTGGCCATCTGTTTGAGGGTGAAAGGCCATACTAAACTTTACCTTGGTCGCAATACCCCTTTGGAAGGACCTCGAAAAGCATGAAGTGAATTGAGCACCACGATCCAATATGATAGACAAGGTAACCCTATGCAATCTTACCAACTCATGAATGTACAATTTAGCATAGTCTTCATCCCCATAAATAGTCTTAACCAGTAGGAAATGAGACGACTTTGTCATCCTATCAACCACAACCCAAATATAATTAAAACTCTTTCTAGTCTTAGGCAACCCAACCACAAAGTCCATGTTAATTTCCTCCCACTTCCAAGTAGGAATCTCTATATCTTGGGTTAGGCCACCTGCGCTTTGATGTTCGGCGTTGACTTGTTGGCAACTATGAAAACCGGATACAGATTTGGCAATGTCCTTCTCCATACCTCCCCACCACAACACATCCCTCAAATCTCTATACATCTTAGTAGAATCAGAGTGAATAGAATAGGAAGACTTATGAGCCTCATCAAGAATCTTCTCTCTCAAGTCATCAACACAAGACACACACAACCTACCTTGGTACCTAAGGGTACCATCTCCCCCTTTGGGAGAAAACCTCCACCTTGCCTTCTCTCACAAAGGTCTTCAATTCTAACAAGGAGGGATCAAGATCTTGCTTTGCTTTTACCTCTTTAACCAAGGAAGATTTTGAACCATCAACAAGCACAATACCACCATTATCCACTTCTTCCAACCTAACCACCAATCCAGCCAACCGATGAACCTCCCTAGCCACCTCTTTTCCTCCATCTTTAACATGTTCTGAACTACCCATAGACACCTACTCAAAGCATCCGCCACAATATTAGCCTTACCGGAATGATAATGCACACTCAATCATAATCTTTAAGAAGATCTAACCACCTTCGTTGTCTTAAGTTGAGATTTTTTTGAGTGAGCATATATTGGAGACTCTTATGATCGATGAACAAATCAACATGCACCCCATACAAATAATGACGCCAAATTTTTAAAGCAAATACCATGGTGGCCAATTCAAGATAATGAGTAGGATAATTCTTTTCATACTTTTTGAGTTGCCTAGAAGCATATGCTATCACCTTACCATTTTGCATCAAAACACAACCCAAACCAATGCGGGAGGCATCACAATACACAACAAACCCTTCCAACCCTTCCGGTAGAGATAAGATAGGAGCGGACACAAGCTTATACTTCAAGGTTTGGAAACTCTTTTCACACTAATCGGTCCACACAAACTTAGCCTTCTTTTGAGTCAACTTATCATGGGAGAAGCAATGGAAGAGAACCCACTCCAAAACCTCCGGCAGCAACCCACTAAGCCCAAGAAGCTTATAATGTCCAATGGGGTTAATGGTCTAGGCCAATTTCTAATCACATCCATCTTTTTAGGATCCACCTTAATACCATCCCCCGACACCACGTGACCTAGAAAAGCAACCTCTTTCAACCAAAATTCGCACTTCTCATTTTAGCATACAACTTCTCTTCCCTCAATCTTTGTAATACTACCCTCAAATGAGCCACATGCATGCTCCTCCTCACTATGAGAATAGATTAAAATATCATTAATGAAAATCACGACAAACAAATCAAGGTAGGGTTTAAAGACCCTATTCATAAGATTTATGAAGATAGCCGGTGCATTGGTCAACCCAAAAGACATAACCACAAATTCATAATGCCCATGTCTAGTCTAGAAGGTCGTCTTGGGAATGTCACACTCCCTCACCTTCATTTGATGATACCCGGAACAAAGATCAATCTTAGAGAAGTGACTAGCCCTTAGAAGTTGGTCAAACAAATCATCAATTCTTGGGAGAGGATACTTATTATTTATGGTAACCATATTAAGTTGCCGGTAGTCAATGCACATTCTAAGAGACTCATCCTTCTTTTTCACAAACAACACCGGTGCACCCAAATGTGATTGGCTAGGCCTAATAGAACCCTTCTCGAATAAGTTCCTCAATTGCTCTTTCAACTCCTTTAACTCCTCCGGGGCCATACGGTAAGTGCGAATAGAAATGTGTTAAGTGTTAGAAAAGAGGTCTATACCAAAGTCTATTTCCCTTACGGGAGAAACACTAGGAAGGTCATTTGGAAAGACATCAAGGAACTCATTTACCACCAGAATCGACTCTATAGGAAGGACTTTGGACTCAACATCCCTAACCCTCACCAGATGATAGAGACACCCCTTAGAGATCAACTTTTGGGCTTTAATGTATGAGATGAACCTAGCTTTGACCACCACGTCATGACTCTCCCACTCAAGGATGGGTTCATTTACGAATTGGAATTTGACCCTACGAGTTGTACAATCAATAAAGGCATAATATGCATAAAACTAATCCATCCCAAGAATAACATCAAAATCAACCATATCCAACTCAACAAGATCACAAGGCAATATTTTATGCAAGATGCAAACAGGACAATTTCTGTAGACCTTTGTAGCAACAATAGATGCACCAATAGGAGTATACACCTCATAAGACTCACACAACAATTAGGGCTCAACACGAAACTTTTTGGCAAAAAGTGGGACCTGGGTCTATCAATGCATACATATCAAAATCAAAGGCTTTTAACATACCGGTGATAACATCGGGAATCTCATCAACCCTTTGCCTCCCGTGAAGAGCATAAAATCGATTGTGCCTTGGGGAACCACCTTGTTGGCCTCCTCTACCCAAAGGAACCACATTAGCACCCTGTCCTCGAGGATGAACATCCTTAGCCTTGTTGCGATATCGAGGGAAATCCATCACCTTACGCCCTACCTCCCCACAACCATAACTAGCATTAGTATCCCTCAAGCATGGGCCACCATGACCCTTACCACATCTTGCACACATATCATTAGGACCCACACTACCATCACCTTGGGCCCTAGGGATATCATTGGCAAACCTCCTATTAGAAGCATGGGAAGACTCATGGCCTTGATGAAACTAGCCACCTTTGCGACTTTGGAACTTACCCTCAAAACGGGCCCTCTTGGCCACATGACCCCTTCTCTTCCTCAAGTTTTCCTTCTCCATTTGTTCGGCATAAGTCATCAAACGGGACAAGTCTATGTCATTAATCAACATAGCAAACTGACACTCCTCACTCACTAAGTCGGATACAGCCATCACGAACTTGTTCATTCTAGACCTTGGGTCGACAACTAAGTGTGGAGCATATTTTGAGAGTTGGTTGAACTTGAGGGAATACTCCTTCACACTCATAGATCCTTGCTTCAAATTCATAAACTCCACTATTTTGGCCTCCCTAAGCTCAAGCGAAAAGAACTGCTTGAGGAAAGCCGCCTTAAACTCCTCCTATAGAATCACATTGTTATTCCACTTCTCCTCTTTACATTTAGTGTACCATATTTGGGCCACCCCCTTGAGTTGGTAAGCCGCCAACTCCGCCTTCTCTTCTGAGTTCACACCCATGATAGCCAACACTTTTTATACCTCATCAATAAAGTTTTGAGGGTCCTCATCCACCTTAGACTCATTGAACTCTGGTGGGTTCATCCTCATAAAGTCCCTCACCTGAGATGCCAGAGTAGGAGAATGAGGGGCTTGGGCCCCTTGATTAACTTGATTAGCCACAACTTGAGCTAGCAAAGTGAGAGCATCCCGGAGCTTACCATGAGCCAGTTGTTCCCCGGATGTGCGGTCTCGTCTTCCTCTTAAATTAGGCATGATCCAACATAGAAAAGAATAATCGTTAGGTGGGGAAACTTACCTTAACTTCTATAGCATGACATTGACTAAGAGGAAGGAAAACATTTCCTAAAATGTCTCATAGCCTCTTATTCTTAGTTGTGGTGCACAACACAACCATGAATAATACTCTACTCGACGCGGTTGAGGAATTACCAACTAGTTTGAGAGAGATCGTACTAGACACATGGAGGAGGAGGATGATCAAGCGGGGCTCCGATTCCTACATAGTAACATACTGTAGCATAGCGTATGCGTTAGTATATTTGAATGTACTAAGTATGTAGGATGCAATGCAACAAGAGATAAGAAACATAATCGAAATGCATAAACATAGGCATTGAATAAGCATATAACAATATGGCATGCATGGATGATGGTTAGAGCAAATTATTCTTACATAGAACATAATATGTGTGTAAGAGTAACCATCAATATAGATTATCCAAGGCCTACCACCTCCTTGGAGAGGCGATTGAGGTACAAACCCCTCAACGTGGTTATTGAGGTACATACCCCCAACATGGTAGCACAGGCCTACTACCTCCCGAGCGAGAAAATTGAGGTACAAAACCCTCAATATAGTTATTGAGGTACATACCCCCTAATCATGGTAGCGTGGGACTACTACCTCCCGAGCAAGCCAATCGAGGTATGAACCCCTCAATGTGGTTACCTGGGCCTACTACCTCCTGAGCAAGGCAATCGAGGTACAAACCCCATAATATGGTTACCCGGGCTTACAACTCCCCGAGCGAGGCTCGGTCAACTCACAATACTATAGAGAAAAATGATACATATATACATTCCTTCCATCATCGTAAAGTCAATCAAAAGATAAGCAATGCTTTAGACCTTCAGCAACTCAAGAATCCATAACCAGAGATTTTATCAAACACTTGGCGGGTGTGTAATGCTAGTGTAAAATCATGCAATTCAAGATTGAAATCATGTAAGAAGATCCAATATAAAACCACCCACCAATACTTTATAATACCATCATGCAATATACGTCAAAATCCTTCATCAAATCTCAAGATAGATCCAAAATTCATCGCTCAAAATATGCTTAAACAGTCACACTTTTACAAAATCCCAACATAGTTTATAGTCAAATTTATTGTAAGTAAGACCCATAAGTAAATCAACTTAGAAACATGAGATTTAGGTAAAATGGAAGCTTGGGCACCATGGGTGAAAGGACCCAATGGTTGAAACCCACATACCTTGACTTTGGAGAATTCTTGATGAAGATTAGAAATGGAGACTTGAAGCTTGAGTGAAATCCTTTATGATCTGGATGAGTTTTTGGAATTGAGATTTGGAGTGAAATATTTGTCTAAGTGTTTGAGAGAGTATTGGGGAATGTCTTGTATGATATGAAGGTGAAATATGACAAAGTGTATGTATTTTCACACATGAGAAGACTTAGGCCCAATACCTAAAAGCCTTGGATCGAGATAAAAATCACTGGCAACAAAATGAACAAATTCGCGTCTGGTCCGTGACGCAAACCTATTGTGGAGGGCCTTTTTACACTGGTCTGCGATGGCTGCGCATCGCGGTACCAACGTGGATCACCACTGTTTTCTGCAAATTTGTGAAAATCAAATTTCGCTACGGTTGCTCTAAAATCGGGATTAGATCCATCCTCCACTCAATTTTGCCACATGATCCAGAATATGTAGTATGATTTTCGATATCACGCATGAATTTTGAGATATATGAAAATCACGATTCTGGGCACTTTCGAGGCACGTCTTCGGGCACTCTTTTTTGGTTGTTCACTTCCAATACTTGATTGATAATATGAGGAACAGGCTCACTAGTTGGAAAACAAAGTCCCCGAGTATTGCAGGAAGGGTAGTGCTCACTAAAGCCTCCTTTGGGGGGAATACCCTCTCATGTCATGAGCTACATGAAGCTCCCATACAAAATCACCAAAGCCATTGACAAGATCACAATAGATTTTGTATGGAGCACCTCAGAGGAGAAAAAGAAAATGTATCTCCTCAAATCGGACATGGTGACAAATAGCAAGGAAAATAGGGGACTTGGGATTCAGAAAAGTGGTTAGGAACATGTCTATTCTGTGGAGCTAACATGGAGGCTTCTTCAATAGCCACAAAAGCTATGGGTGAGGGTGCTAACTGAGAAATACAAAGGGAGCCCAATAGAGGATAGGTCCAATTGTGTCGTTTCAAGATGTTGGAAAAACATCCAAAATAAGTGGAGAGATATAAAAGGAGCAACAAGATAGGTGGACGGAACATTCGTCCTCGGATGTAAAAGGAATGTACAAGACAAGAGTGATCGTCAACAAATCAGCCCCAACAAGAATGCAACAATACTTTAAAAACACCATTTTCAAGATCTCAACATAAGTCAAAAATCATCATAAATTTGCCAACCTAAACATGAATGCACATGAATGACATAGGGGCTGAAACATAGGACTTGGAATCATAGAAAGGACTTGGCATGTCATC
>JAPFFP010044212.1:0-12594 GCA_026153255.1 Solanum medicagineum
CATGTATATTGGTAGTTGTTATAGTTGGAAGTCCTGAGTAAGATAGGTTATATGTCGTGAGGCTGATTGTTAGTTATATTTCATGCTATACATTTTAACACTATTGTCATGATTTGTTAACACATGTCTTCCTGGATAGTCGTTGTACTTAGCATATGGGGTAACTACAAATATTTTGGGATACTTGTGGTTGTTCCGGACCGTACTAGTTGTGGCCACTATAGTAGCTGAGTTTTGGCACTGTAGAACTATGAAAGGCCTAGTAAAGGCTGGATATGGGCTAATGCCTTGATGATTACATATTTGAGGCTAGGCCTCGTTGGTTGATTTTTCTCGGGTTTGAAACCCATATTTACTCAAAGTACTTGTGATTGAATGGAACGTGGTGCATTTGGCTTTGGGTGGGCATGACCCTACATTAGTCTATGAGGCATATACTTCTCTATACAGTTGTTAGTCCTTACGCATTTTTTATCTTTATTTGAGGTTGGGGTTCGCTAGTGTTATCTGAGGGATAGTGACATACAAATGTGTAGATTGGATTGTGTGGTATATATATGTTATGAGTGTCATCACCTATGTTCACTCTGGGCACAATATGACTTTGGAGTTCTAGATTCAAATAGATTGGTTAAGTGAGGGACTGTTTCGATACCTCGAGCCTAGATGACGCTCCCCGTCACTATTTGAGCTCCGGTGGTGATGTCCGAGTGTCTGAGACCCGGGAGCCGCGCTCCATTATCCAAGTCCGGTGACCACGACTGAGATGCCGGGTGGCGGATGCTAATTCTGAGCTACGAGCACTAGTTGATTATTCCTGGGTTCGAGGCCCAGTTGACTATTCCAAGGTTCGAGGCCCAATTGATTATTCCTTGGTTCGAGGCCGAGTTGACTATTCGTGGGTTCGAGGTCCAGTTGATTATTCTTTGGTTCGAGGCCCTATTTATCGTGTTAGGGGGATTCTTTCTCCTGCAGGGGATATATCCCACCGTTATGTATATTGTCAGACCATATGGCCCTGGATGACTGCCCCCGACCGGAGGCTAGTTCGGCAAGGGGGTTCGAGGCCCCTTGTGATACTGGCTACTGGATGGGTCGAAGACCCGCTTGATTACCTGTGGATCCACACACCTATACATACCCTAATTGTGCGTGGGTTTACCCCTTGGGCTTGTGGGGGCTCAGGGGGCGTCCAGGCTTAAACACTAAGGCCTTACACCCACGTATAGCTGACCTCTGGATCATGCGATATTAGGAGTTGGGTTTTATGGTGGTTTTGTGAGTTCTCTGGTGATTCTATCAGTTAGATTATGCGTGTGTGTACATTTTGGGCTTATAGGAGCCCAATCAACGTACAAGCATAGATATTAGGGCCTTGCACCCGCGACAGTACTATGTCTTAGCCTGGTGGCAGTTATGGTTTGGGGCTACTTGTGTTTCGTCAGTTAGTATCATTGTACACCGGTTGGGTTGGTTCAGTTGGGGTTCAGCGATTCTCCGAACACGCTTACCCCGTGATTAGAGTTTCGATTTGTTACATTTATTGCAGTTCTTTATATTTGAGCCTTCTATATTTATAGTACTTCACTCGATCAACCGATGATGCCTACTAGGTGCCTGTTACCGGTACTCACCCCTACATTTTTGCATCTTCACATAGTGCAGGTCTAGGTACTAGCCGCAGTCACTAAGTTAGGGGTTCGCGGGAGATTTGTGAGACATTGGTAAGCAGTAGCAACTCTGGATATTTTGCAGTCTCTTTCTGTTTTGACTATCATATTTTGTATTCATACACTAGCTTTGTATATGTAGTGGGGTTTGTATGTGTATATTGTTATTCTGGTTATGTATGTATATATGTATATTTTATTTTAAGTCCATAGTAACTCTGCACAGTTGGCTTCCGGGTTCTAGGTAGATTTCAATTATTTATATTGTTGTGGTTGCTATGATTTGCCTATAGAGCTAGGACACGTACCCTGTGGCTTGGGTAATTGGCTTGCCTGTAGGTGGGAACTAGGCGCTATCATGACCAGGACCTGATTGTGACAAGGTGGTATCGAAGCTTAAGGTTCAATGGTCTCATCTGTATAGAGCTACAGTCTAGTAGAGTCTTGTGGATAGGTGCGGAGACGTCCGTGGCTTATCTCTGGGAGGCTACGAGATGTTTTGGAAACTTTTGTATTATTGATTCTAGTCGTGTGATATCACCAATAGTCCATCCACTTCCTAAAATCTGATTTGATTCATCCTTTTAGCGCGTGACTGCATAGCGGACAGACTCCAAGCCGGGGTAATGTTGCATCGTCAGTCCCAGTTAGGGAGTATCCCTAGAGGCCATTGAGTAGAGACCGGATGCCCTTGAGTTTTGGCAGCAGGATAGTAAGACTACAGACATTGAGATTGTGGGAACCCTAGAGATAGGCTTCATAATCAGTTACTGATCTTCTGGTGACTGTGTATGGAACTACGGGATATATTGTTGAGGTTTGGACTTTGTAACACCGATACATGTGCGTTAGCTAATGTTTAAAGGTTGTGTGGGTTGTGAATACTTCAGACAAAGATTACACAAGCGGGAGAGGATGTGACTGAGGTAGTACTAAGAATTGATGTTCTCTGTAAATTTGTATTTGATTATTTGACCGCTGGTCTGACTCGTTGGGTTTCCCAATATGGATGAGTATGCTATACCTAGTGAGATTCTGAGTAATTGTCACATATGTTATGACAGTACGTTGGTAGGGGGCTAACTATAAGCGAAAACCCTGTGATTTATATATGAGATCCTTTTGTTGCTTGACTACTTAAGTGGGTAGTTGGATGTGAGAGTTGAGTAGTATTTGAGGGGATGATTACCAGTTATACCCCTGGCTATACCTTGTGCCCTTTATGCTTATGATTATGTTGTGATGAATATGTTGATATGTGGTTCTCTTGATTCTTTGGTGACCAGATCTCATTTATGCCCGGGGGCTTAATTGGGGTGTCTAATGTTGGATGGAATATTATTACGTTATCAGCTGAGCCGCTGACCACTCTGCCCTGGTGACTTGTTGCAATTGTTAGCTAGCTGGGATTGTGTTAGTCGGATTCCTGGCTATGCTTGCCAATTATTTTTGTTAGGATTCCTTATACTTGAGTTATGGTTTTACATTCTTAGTTGCATTGTTTAGCTTATCGCCTACTTGAGTATGGGTTCTGAACTTCTTTTATCCTGGGTCAGGTATTGAGGTAGTGGAAGGTCCCTTTTATTAATGGGGGATCAGGCGTAATGATGCTATAAGATGGTGATGTGGTAATTGAGACTTTTGAGGTTGGGCCGTTTCTAGTAGTTATGAGTCGCCAAGTATGTTTTTTGCCGATTTGCCTAGATTGCCGTTAGACAGGGTTGTTGTGCTACTACAAAGAATGTACTATTGTTAATTGAGACTAGGACGGAGGATATCTTAGAAAAATTGCATTTAGACCTGACATGACTATTGCTAGATTCTAGTTATGTTGTAGGGTTGATTAATGCCCTTGTTGTGTGTATGGATCTGATGACTTGTGTGTACCATCCGCAACGTTATGGTGGACCTGTTAAGGCCACCACTTGTGGGGGGCTTGATTTATTAAGTACTATATTGTTGGGTTGAGCTGTTAGGTGTTGAAACAACTGGATCTTAGGCAGTTGGGATGATACATGCCAGGTTGGATTAGGAAAGTTGGCTATAAGCTATATAACATTGATTTATTGTAATTCTGCTTAACTGATCTTGGGGCTAGCAAGTATGTGATTAGTATATTGTGTAATTGATGTATTTCTGAATATATAATAGTTGTGAAGGTATGGGTGATTTGTATGTGGATCATCTATTGTGTTGTGGAGACCTGCCATCATTTTGAAGTTACTAATGATCGTTACGTCAATAAGTTGTTATCTTGGGATGATGTGCTGAGTACTTACCACACTTATGATTACTATTGTTACTGTGACTACCTGAGCAGCAAGAGAAAAGGGGATAGGTCCTTGCATGTGACTGAGTTAGTATTAGTGCGTCGGGAAGCCACCTGGGGTTAAGTTGTAAAGATATCTTGCATAGGGGAATGAGAAACAAGGTAAGGTCTGAATATATGAAATATGACTACAGTTAAGGATAGTTGTGATTGGTTGAGTATCGGCTAGTATGCTAAAGGCACATATATTTAGCCTGTGATGTCCTGTTATGGGTTAGCGGATTGAGTTGATAGGCTGAGGGGTTGTTCTTCTGAGGATTCCTTATATATTGTTATACTGATTCTTAAATGCATACTAATATGTTATTATATTTCTGATTAGCTAGGGCAGCCAGAACTATTATTTGATACTTAGCATGCTTAGGACTATCATATTCATAGTCTGTTGTAAGTTCGGGGTTAGGATCCCTATATGGTTCGAAGGGGAGTCTTCATGTATGTCCTCATTCTTACTATCGCAGATGAAAGTTCTATTAGTGGGGGATGTTGTAATGACCCTCAAGGTCATTGCTATAGTTTCGTGAATATTTTATCAGTTCGAGAATTTGCATAGCAAACTCGGGCTAGTTGTGACTTATTGACACAAATTCTTTCGGTCGTTGGGTGAATCGTTCGACATCTAGGCTATGTTTTAGGGTAAACAAGACATTGTAATCGTAAAATGAATTTTCATGTAAAGTCCTAGTAGATGACCTCGGAGTAAAATTCTGACGGTTACATCAACTCCGAAATGGCCAAGTTAGGCTAGGAGCATGTCCAGTGTTATTATATCATGTTTTGCAAATTTAGCCTCCGAAATGGATCAATAGTTGACGTCATTGGTAAACGTGCCCCAAATGGAACATCGAGTTTGGTCTAGGAGGACCTTTCATTCAGTCTTTGAGGCTTCTGGGTATATTTTGGCCCCTTAGATAAACTTCGATATTGGGAAATGGGATCCATATTGGCATAAAACGACCTCTTATGAGAATTTTGACTGCACATTGAGTCCGGAATGTCGTTTCCGATCAAATTTCATAATGAAATTATTTTTCCCACTCTGAATGAGGACGAAGCATCGAAATTAAATTTGAGCAGTTTCTGAAAATAAAAAGACGGTGAATGACGTGACCCACTGAGAAGATGCCATGTGGCAGGTCGGTTAAAGAACAGATATATACGTATCATTTTCCAGAATTGCCAAAATGTAGAGCAAATCTTCAGCTCGCGATATTTCTCTCATTTTTCATCCGTTTTTGGTGATTCAAAAGTCTAATTTGTATAGTTTTCTGAGACAACATCATGGGAGCTTTGAAAATTAATTTTGGTGCATCGGAGGTAAAAATTGATGTTTCGCTGCTATATATTGATTTTGTTTTTGGAAACTTCGTTATGTGATTTCTTATCCATTTTGACTGGGAATTTGGTAAAATTTGGGTCTATTTTGTATATTTTTGTAAGGAGAACATCGTGGTAATTGATAGTGCTCCGTTTGGTGCGAAAATAAAATTTTAGTTGTTGTTATGTTGCGGTTGTTTTTAGAAATTTTGAGTTGTGATATCTTGGCCATTTTTCATCGGAATAAGTGAAATTTGGGTCTAAATTGTACTACTTTTCGAGACCTACGCCATGGTATATTTGGATTCTATTAAGTTGACTGTATTGTTAAGGAAATTGGCCGAGAAGCTGCTGTATGTATATGTTATTTTTGATAAGAAATGTCATGTGGTTTTTGGGCTGTTTCTGATTGTTCTAAGTCTACTTTTGAGCTAACTTTTGGCTATACGCTCGAGGTGACGTAGAGATCGTTTTACGGGGGTTTAGTTTGGCATTTTGGGCGTGGGTTCTACTTTTTCCGTTTTAGTCGCAATTGACCTATTCTCTCCGTTTCTCGAGATATTACAATCAAAATAGCCATGTGTATGTTGTGATTCATATTTTAACAGTTGAACAACATTTGGAGGTGGTCAGACAGGGTAAAACTTGCGTGGTCTGCTCCGGAGCATGTGGATTCGTCTTTGAGGTAGGCTAGGCTTTCCTTACCTCTAGACTGAGTTGAAATACATGTATATTAGCAGTTGTTGTGGTTGGAAATCTTGAGTAAGATAGGTATATATGTTGTGAGGCTGATTGTTAGTTATATTTTCTGCTATACATTTAAACACTGTTGTCATGATTTGTTAACACCTGTCTTCCTGGATAGTCATTGTACTTAGCATATGGGGTAACTACAGAAATTTTGGGATACTTGTGGTTGTTCTGGACCGTACTAGTTGTGGCCACTATAGTAGTTGAGTTTTGGCAGTGTAGAACTATGAAAGGCCTAGTAAAGGCTGGATATGGGCTAATGCCCTGAGACAGGTATGTATTCTGGCTTAACTCCTATCTGTATGAATGTGTAGCCTAAAGCTACTGAGATATGCTGGCTGTGAAGCTGTTGTTGAATATATACCATACTGTGGATTGACTCTGGTATAGATATGATTCCGAGGGGCTAATTAATTTGGGATACCTATGATACAACAGTTTTGGTATAGATATGACGCTACTGGATTTGGTTGTTTTGGATACTTGTGGTATACCTATTGGTTACATTTTGGGTCTGAGACCCCCGTGATTACATATTTGGGGCTAGGCCCCGTTGATTGATTTTTCTCGGGTTCAAAACCTATATTTACTCAAAGTACTTGTGATTGAATGGAACGTGATGTATTTGGCTTTGGGTGTGCATGACCCTACATTAGTCTGTGAGGCATATACTTTTGTATACAGTTGTTAGTCCTTGTGCATTTGTTATCTTAATTTGAGGTTGGGCTTCGATAGTGTTATTTGATAGATAGTGACATACAGATATGTGGACTGGATTTTGTGGTATGTATATAAGTTGTGAGTGTCATCACCTATGTTCACTCTGGGCACGATATGACTTTGGAGTTTCGGATCCGAACAGATTGGTTAAGTGAGGGACTATCGAGCCTAGATGACGCTCCCCTTCACTATTTGAGCTTCGGTGCTCAAGTCCGAGTGTCTGAGACCCGGGAGTCACGCCCCATGGTACGAGTCCAGTGACCATAGCTGAGATGTTGGGTGATAGATGCCGATTTTGAGCTCCGAGCACCAGTTGATTATTCCTGGGTTCGAGGCCCAGTTGATTATTCCTTGGTTTGAGGCCTAGTTGACTATTCTTGGGTTCGAGGCCCAGTTGATTATTCTTTGGTTTGAGGCTCTATTGATTGTGTTAGGGGATTCTTTCTCCCGCGGAAGATACATCCCATCGTTATGTATATTGTTAGACCATCTGGCCCTGAATGACTGCCCCGATCGGAGGCCAGGTCGGGAAGGGGGTTCGAGGCCCTGTGTGACTATTAGGGGTTCGAGGCCTGGTGTAATACTGACTATTGGATGGGTCAAAGACCCGCTTGATTACCTGTGGATCCACACACCTATACATACCCTAATTTTGCGTGGGTGTACCCTTTGGGCTTGTGGGGGCTCATGAGGCGTCCAGGCTTAGACGCTAGGGCGTTACAGCCACATAAAACTGACCCTTGGATCATGCGATATTGGGATTTGGGTTTTATGGTGGTTTTGTGAGTTCCGTGGTGATTCTATCAGTTAGATTGTGCGTGGGTGTACGTTTTGGGCATGTATGGGCCCAATCGGCGTACATGCATAGATATTAGGGCCTTGCAACCGCGTACAATGCTATGTATTAGCCCGATGACAGTTATGGTTTGGGGCTACTCGTATTTCGTCAGTTAGTATCACTGCACACCACATGGGTTGGTTTAGTTGGAGTTCAGCGATTCTCCAGAAACACGTACTCCGTGATCAGAGTTCCAATTTGCTACATTTATTACAGTTCTTTATATTTGAGTCTTCTATATTTATAGTACTTCACTCGGTCAGTCGATGATGCCTACTAGGTGCCTGTTACCGGTACTCACCCCTACTTTTTTGCATCTTCCCATGGTGCAGGTCTAGGTACTAATCACAACCACTGAGTTAGGGGTTCGCGGGAGATTTAGGAGACATTGGTGAGCAGCAGCAACTCTCACTACTAAAATACTGTGAAAAAGCGATGGACTGAGTCACTTTTTCGGCAAAAAACAATGGCAAAGCGACACGGAAAGGGTCGTCGCTTTTGAAGTGACGGATAGCGTCACCAAAAAGCAATGCAGTCTGTCACCTTAAATAAATTAAAAAAATTACGAAAAGCGATGGACAGTCGTCACTTGTTTTACGATGGACCGCATCGCAAATTTTAAAAAATTAATATTTTTAAAATATATATTTTTTTAAAAAAAGTGGCAGACTTAGGCGACTTAGTTTTTCACTTTTCTGGAAATTTGTTTAAAAAAATTGCAGAAAAGCGACGAACTTAGCGACTCCGTCCGTCGCTTTTTTGCATTTTTTTTGACAGTAGAAACTTGCAATTTCTGCTGGCCACCTGCATTAAAATTCAACATGCAAAAACTTCCAAAACAGGTTCAATATACTAGTAGAACATAATCAACAACATCTAAATAATTCAAAATACGTCTTAATAAACACAATTAAACATAAAGAACGTAGAAATTCATGATTTATAAATTTTTAAATAGTGTCAAAGTTCAACAAAAATTCTAAATTGTCCAAAACTAAAATAGAAGGGAACTAAGAGCTATTTTCAACAAAATCATTCGTACTCTCGTCAGAATCATCATGGTGTGGGGAGAGTCGTCGGGATAGGTTGTCTAGTTTTTGCTTGAGATCGGCATATTCCCGGGACCTTCGTGGTTCAGATTCTGCCAATGCATGTGTAAGTTCTTCAACTCTCTGACTCATGACAGCCATCTGAGTCCCGTCAATAGCCTCAGCTTGACGTGACGATCCAATGCATTGTAAACCGGATTAGAGTTGTCGTATATTATTTTGGGAATCATTCCATAAACTCGACCTTTATGGCTCCCGCCTGCAACCTTTTCCATCCAAATTTGATTGGACAACTCAGGGGTTAGCTCGACCGAATCTCCAAGCTCTTCTATGTATCACTCATAGTCACGCTACATATTAAAAAAATAATAGTTAGACTTAAAGTGTATATTAAAAGCAAAAGTTAGAACCAAAATAAATTATACTTAAAGTTATGTTAAATAACTTACATAGGCTTGTTCGGCCCTTTCCTCCACCCACTGATCCGGATCCGAGTCATTCTTCTTTTTCTTTATATAATACCTCCTAAAAACTTCATCACGTAAAGGAGGCCGCCCCAATTCCTTTTTCTATAATTTAATACATAATTAATTAAAGTATATTTTGTATAAATTAAATACTTTAATTAAGAATAATATATTAGTTTAAACCTAAAACTTTAAAAATCTTACCAGTCTTTGCACCTCCAACGTGCAATGAGCCACCCTTTAGGCTTTCTCTAGCCATTTTAGCTTGCTCGGACATAGCCTTAAATTTATCGATATCACAATATCGGAGCAAATCTTGATATACATGCGGAGGTATCCAAGAACTTTTTTCTCCATTATCCCTTGCTTTCTTTAGCCAGTTAGATAGTTGGGTGCTTGCTTTTTTCCTCAACTGTGCTGGCAATGAAGGTGTTGTGCTTGGGATGCCAAGTACATAAAGTCTAGCATAAAAGCAAAAGTGTTAAGA
Source organism: Solanum medicagineum (assembly GCA_026153255.1). Lineage (NCBI taxonomy): Eukaryota > Viridiplantae > Streptophyta > Magnoliopsida > Solanales > Solanaceae > Solanum > Solanum medicagineum. The sequence continues at coordinate 9,628 of JAPFFP010044212.1, forward strand.
AATTCTAGTTAAGCAAGTAATACTCAAAATATTATGTAATATATACCCTGAATTCATTAAACACAATCTGACAAATATTATTTGGAATCTACCCCCAAGAGGTGTATGGCTCCGAGTATAACCTCCTAACACTCTCCTTATGAGCATCCGCAGCCGGTTTTGAAGGATACCACCTGCAAGACATATAATAAACATGATATCAGTTCTTTTATAATTTGTTAAGCTAGCAAAAATAAATTAATTAAAATAAAAACTTATGATGCTCCATCAGGCTCAATCATGACTCTCCCACGTCTGTCCCTCTGTCCAAGAGCTAAGTCGGGCACAACCTGTGTATGCTCAAATGAGGAGTAGAAGAAGGTGTAGATTATGATGGAACATGTGTGTGATGCCGAGTCGGTAGTATAGGGGCATTATCACTACTAGAAGAAGCTCTAAGTCTTAGATTAGGTATGTGGAGACTGAGAAGAAGGAGATGCATTAGTAGGAGATGGAGTAGTCGAAGGTGAGGATCAATGAACTACTAGTGGCATTGTAGGTCAAGGAGGGATCTGATTATACAAAGAGAATCTTCGCTGTGCAGAAGAAGATGTGCCTTGTGGTCGACGTAGGTGAGTGTAGAAAACTCGAGGATTCATAGTGCTAGAAGACACAACATGACTAGCGCCTGGGGCACCCTGAACATCAGGTGCTGAAGAAATAAATCTTGGGATATCCTCAGAATCAATCGGTCTCCTAGATTTTTTTTTTCGTCCTACTAGAAGAAGTAATCCCAAGATGATCTCGAGATCTATCACCATCACCCGATGACATCTGAATGTAAAAATAACACATATAATATATAAGAAAAAATCAAATGAAATAATTTTTGTATTAGCAAGATAAATTAAGTTATGTGGTAGTTATAATCTACTAGTCTATTCCTCCTCGCTTGTTTCATTATTTACTTTATCCTCCTGTTCCGTTTCCTCATTTGCTTGAAATTCATCATCCTCCCAATCCTGCTGGTGCAATAAATTCACCATCTTCTTCCTCCGATGATTCATTATCTTCATCTACTTCTTCTTGAAAGTTCACTATTAATTCATCATCAGACACCTCTTCCAGTATGTGTTGAGGATGTTCTAGTGTAGTCTCCAACTTAACATCAACATGTTGTTGAACAATTGCAAGTTCATTTTGGTATGTCACATTTCAACATTCTCAATCTCAATTTTTTCTACTGGCTTTGTCTTAATGACAACCCACCAATCAGCCTTATCTCTACGCAATAGGTATGAAGTGTAGTATACCTGCTTAGCATTTTGGGCAATGATAAAAGGATCATATTTTTCATATTGTCTAGTATGCTTAACTTCAATTATATTATGTTGCTGGTCACCCTCGTGCTCTTATGTGATGGGTCAAACCACTTACACCAAAACAATAAAATCTTCTTTTTAGGCCAATCTGAATATTGAAGTTCATAATCTCATGAATGACACCACAATATTCAATAGTTTGGCCATTACCGTCAACATCACCTTGAACGAAAACACCGTTATTATTGGTTTTCTTATATGTAGAAACTTCCTCAGTTTGAAACTTAAAGCCATTGCAACAATATTTATTCATTGTCTGAATTTGAGATTCAGGCCCGAGTGCGATTTCTCCCACTAATGATGAATGCTGATCAGTTGAGTATTCATGAAAAACCTACAAATTGTATTCCAAATAATACAATTTAGTCTTAAATAAATACATCATTCATACTAATTCAATATGATTAGACTTTCAAACTTACATAATCCTTTAACCATCTGGCGAACCTCGTGTAGATGGCTTCATTGCCCCAGGTGTTTACGAACAATCTGATATTGATATGTACATTTTTTTAGTTAGCAAGTACTAATTATTATGTAATTTGATAATATTATTTATTTAGCACTTACTCAAGATATGACTGAATTTCTAGACAATTAAGTACAATATGGTTCATAGCCGATTATCTTTCCCTGGTCATGAAGCCTCTTTTTTCATGCCTTTTAGATCCTCGGCCACTTTGATTAAAAATTGAAATGTGGGGAAACATCGGATCACTCTCACCTTCATCATTCTGATTTGGCCTATTTTGCCTGCATGACACTTCATCCCCAAAGTAATAAGAGTAAAAGTCACTGGTTTCTCTTCCGATATGAGCTTGAACAATGATTCTTCGATCTGTCCCCTTTGTTTAATTGTCTTTTTGCAAATTCTAATTTTTCTGTACATACTAATTGAAATGTGTTAATCATAAAGTTTATTGTTAGTTTATATATTCATTATATTAATTAGTCATAAAAATATTATCTTTCAAATGAACACATCCACCCTGTTTGAACAGGACCTCCAAGGCGGGTTTCATGTAAAAGATGAATCGAAAGATGCTCCATCACATCAAAGAAGTCAAGCGGAAAAATCTTCTCCAGGTTAGTAGTAATAACAAGATTATTTTCCTCCATACTGTCTAAACTACTTTCAAGCATTGTCCCAGAACATAAATCTCTAAAGAAAAGACTTATCTCTGCAACTGACCATCCTCTCAGGCAGGTGGCTAAAAGCAATAGGAAGCAAAGTTTCCATGAATACATGACAATCATAACTTTTCATACCTACCAACTTCCCTTCATTCAAGTCTGGCCGCTTGCCCAAATTTGAAGCATATCCCTCTGGAATCCTCAAATTTTTAACCCAGTCACATGTTTCGCATTTCTCCTCCAAGTGAATGAAAAGCTGGCTTTAGGCTTAACAATTCTGCCATTTGGTTGTTCCTGCAGCCACAATTCTTTGCTCTTACAATATTCCTTTAAGTCTATTCTAGCTCTTAGGTTGTCCTTTGTCTTGCCTTTAATATCCATCAATGTGTTGAATGGGTTGTCAAAATAATTTTTCTCAATATGCATCACATCAAGATTATGTCTTAGGAGATTATCCTTCCAATATGGCAAC
>JAPFFP010044213.1:0-12593 GCA_026153255.1 Solanum medicagineum
ACTATACTAGATAGAGCTGAAGTAGTAGCCTCCACGAACAATGCGAAGGCTCACCTCAGCAACAGAGTCTACGGAAATGAACTCGTCAGCCACAAGTCTTGCCCTCTGCAATAGTATCTGCATTGACGTGCAAGTAAGGAGTGAGCTATATATAAATATAACCCAGTAAGATACTCGACTCGCTACTCTAATGCCCCTAGAACAAGAGTTACAAAATACATCTGCACAATGGATATACATAAATAATTTACATAAGAATATACTTCATAATAAGCTCAGTAAGTTCAAACAAATGTCTAAAAGTGGAGAAGATCTCCTATCAAGAAAGATATTAAGGGCCCAGTGTGAAAAAAAGGCGTAAGCGCAGCTGTTAGAACTAAATCCAGATCCGTAAATGACTATTTCGGTATTGCGAACACAGGTGTCGAGGATAGCGTAGTCGGGTCACCCTGTTCGGGTACGCTCGCTAGCCACATCACAAAGTGATGGGATAGGGAGAACAGCGCCCAGGAGCCGTAATAGCCGAGTGGCTAAAAGAGTCACAACATGTCTCAGTTCAGTCCACACTCAAAACCTGTCATAAACGACAATGAAAGAGATCAATCCATCACCCCAACAAGTCCATGGTAGCATGTATAATGCTCTAAAAATATCCTATGGCAGTGTGTACAAAGCCCCAAACATATTACGGCGACATGGGTATGCCCCTAATATATTACGACAGCTATGTATGCCCCTAGTAACCACATCACGGTAATAAAGAAGGGTATTCAACATCACACCACATATAACTCATAATTTCTCAAAAATAGCATATCTAGTGTTTATCAAAGAAACATCAACTCTATAAAGCACATGCTTGTCCCAGCACATGCACCAGACAGAGAAAAAATATAGCTTTCAAAGTATGTTTGAAAAGCAAGCACTAAAGCTTAAAGTCTCACTTACCTTATTAATGACAAGTTTCACAACCTTGCATGCATAGAATACCCACCAAAGCAGCCCCTACTTTCCTCAATCTATGAAAAAGATATTGATTATAGAATATAAATTATTTTGGCCAAACTCAAGTCTCAATATCCTAGTCTTTTAGTTTAGGGTTAAACTATAATACCCAATACCTTAGACTATAAATTAAACTTAAAGGTATTCTTAAACTCATTGTTAAACCAAATTGATGAAAATTCTAGTAAATATGTTTTCAATTAACAAGAGCACACAATAAACAAGAAAATACCTGCACTTTATCACCTAAAATAGTGGTACAAAGATCAAGTTGATTCTATGTGTGAGTTTTCCCCAAATCACCTTGTGAGTTATGTGTCTTCTTTAAAGAGAAAAGAATGAAAGAAGAAGAAAAAGGACGGCTCAATTTTTTTTTCTGCTGCGACTGGTTTGTAAAAAAAAGAACTGTCGCTTCTTTTTTTTCTGTTGCTGTGTGAACATTAAAAATAAAAGGGGCTGGGTCCTTTTTTTTAATTCTTTTAATAAGAATTATTAATGGTTAAAATTACCAATTAACCCTCCTTTAAAAAAAATAGGGTTATTACATTTCCCCCACTTAAAATAACGTTCATCCTCGAATGTGTCTAGACTCATACATGAAGTGTCAGATAGATGAGGATATCGCTCTCGCATGTCCGCCTCGGATTCCCAAGTAGCCTTTTCGGTTGGATGATTGCACCATAACACTTTCACTGAAACTATCTTCTTCGATCTCAATAGTCTCACTTGCCTATCCAGAATAGATATCGAACCTTCCTCATATGCTAAATTCTCATCAAGCTCCACATCTTCTAGATTAATCTTATGGCTATCATCACAAACATACTGTCGAAGAATGGACACGTGAAATACAGGATGTATAGCGGACAGTCTCGGAAGTAAAGCAAGTCGGTATGCCACCAACCCAATCCGATCTAAAATCTCATAAGGACCAATATAGCTAGGACTTAGTTTATCGTTCCGACCAAATCTCATAACTCCCTTCATTGGAGATACTTTTAGAAAGACCTTTTCACCTTTCATGAACTCTACGTCACAGACTTTCTTATCTGCATAAGATTTCTGTCTACTTTGTGCTGTCCTAAGCCATTCTCGTGTCACTGCAACTTTCTCTAAAGCTCGCTAAACCAAATTTGGACCTAGTAATTGTGCTTCACCATGTTCAAACCATCAAATTGGTGATTGACACTTGCGACCATATAGAGACTCATACAGTGCCATCTATACTCGATTGGTAGCTATTATTATAAGCAAACTCTGCCAACGGCAACTGGTCATCCTAATGCCCACCAAAATCAGTCGCGCAAGCTCAAAGTATGTCCTCAAAGATCTGAATAACCCGCTCAAACTATCCACCAGTTTGGGGATGAAAAGCTATACTCAACTCAACTTGTGATCCAACAACCTTTAGAAAGACTTCCAAAACTCAGCAATGAACTGTGTACCCCGATCTGATATTATTGAAATAGGCACTCCATGAAGCCGAACTATCTCTCGAAGGTAATTGTCTGCTAACTACTTTGCGGTATAAGTAACCCGAACTGGTATTTATATGGACAGATTTTGTGATTCTATCGACAATCACCCAAACTGAGTCGTGCTTCTTGAAAGTATTCGGTAACCCAATAACAAAGTCCATAGTAATCCTTTCCCACTTCCACTCTTGGATAATCAAGTTTTACATTACTCCACCAGGTTTTTGATGTTCATATGACCTATTAACACTTCAAACAACTAATCACATGCTTCAAAATATCAGACTTCATACCTTTCCACCAGTACAATCCACACAAGTCTTGATACATATTCGAAGCACCTGGATGGATGGAGTATCGCGAGCTATGAGCCTCTTCAAGTATTAACTGCTTTACCTCACCTACCATGTTAATGCATAATCTACCATTTTGACGCAAAGCGCCCTCGCCATCGATTGAGAATGACTTTACACCTCCACTCTATAGTCGATCTCGTAATCTAGCAAGTTGGGGATTGTCATATTGGCAAGCCTTAGCTTCTCCAACTAAGGATGATTGCACCACCATACCTGCAAGAAACCTACCAGCAAATGTATGATCAATTCGAACTCCCTAATTGGCTAAAGACTGAATACCTTAGCCATAGGTCATTTTTCAACAGCAATCCAAGCCAAGTTGCCCATAGACTTTCTACTCAAAGCATCTGCCACCACGTTCTCCTTTCCAGGATGATATAAGATAGTAAGATCATAATCTTTAAGTAGCTCCAACCATCGACGTTGCCTCAGATTCAGATCTGTTTGCTTGAATATATGTTGCAAACACTTGTGACTAGTATAGACTTCACATGGCTCACTATAAAGGTAGTGACGCCATATCTTGAGATCAAATATAATGAGAGCCAACTCTAAGTCATGTGTCGGATAATTCTTCTCAGGAATCTTTAGCTATCGAGAAGCATATGCCACCATTTTACCATTCTGCATAAATACACAACCCAATCCGATTCTAGATGCATCACAATAAATGGTAAAACCACCCTGTAGTGCACGTAAGGTCAAAATAGGAGTTGTAGTCAATGCAGTCTTTAATTTCTATAAACTCTCTTCACATTCATCTGACCACTGAAAAATCACACCTTTCTGAGTTAAACGTGTCAATGGAGCAGCTACCTTTGAGAAACCCTCCACAAACCATCTGTAATATCTAGCTAGCCCCAAGAAACTACGTATCTCTGTAGGAGTATTAGGTTGTGGCCAATCCCGAACAACTTCTACCTTTCTTGGATCAACTTGAATCCCTTCTCGTGACACCACATCCTAAAAAGGAAATTGTTCCCAACCAAAACTTACATTTTGAGAACTTACCATAGAGCTTTTGTTCTCTAAGTGTCTGCAGTACAACTCTCAATCGATGTTCATGCTCAGCATCATCTCGAGAGTAGACAAAAATATCATCAATAAATACAATCACAAACTGGTCTAAGTATGGCTTGAATACACTGTTCATGAGGTCCATAAATGCTACAAATGCATTAGTCAATCCAAAAGACATCACCAAAAATTCAAAGTGCCCATACCTAGTTCAAAAGGCTGTCTTTAAGATATCTTCGGTCTTTATTCTCAGCTGCTGATAACCCGATCTCAAATAAATTGTGGAAAAGTGGGTAACACCCTGCAACTGATCGAATAGACAATTAATATGAGGCAACAAATATTTATTCTTGATTGTTTCCTTATTCAACTACCTGTAGTCGATGCACATTCTCATCGTGCCATCTTTCTTTTTCACAAATAACACTGGGGCACCCCAAGGTGATATTCTAGGCCTGATGAACGCCTTATCAAGTAGCTCTTGAAGTTGGACCTTCAATTCTCTCAACTCAGCCGGAGCCATACGATATGGAGATATAGAGATAGGTTGAGTTCCTGGCACTAAATCAATGTTGAACTCAATTTCTCTCATCAAAGATAGTCCAGGTAAGCTTCGGAAAAAACATCAAAAAATTCTCGCACAACTGGAACAATATCGATGGTAACATCTTCCCCTCGAGTATCATGGATAGTAGCAATAAAACCAAAGCAACCATGATTAATCATTCGGCGTGCCTTTACATAAGATATTATCTTTCGCTACGTCAGAGGAGTCATACCTTTCCATACTAAAGATGGTTCTCCAGGGAAATTAAAATGTACTAGCTTAGCATAACAATCAACCAAAGCATAACATGATGCCAACCAATCCATGCCTATAATTACATCAAAGTCAGATGATGACAACTCAAATAAAGCAACTATTGTGTCCTTGCCCTGCACAGATATAACACAATCTCTATACACTCTATCCACTGATATGGTCTCCCCAACCGGAGTCATAACCATATATGGCACATTAAGATTCTCAACTTGTTGTTCTAAAGATATAGCAAAAGACGGGGATATGTACGAATACATAGAACCAGGATCAATAAGAGCATATGCCTCATAAGAATCGACAATAATAATACCTATGACTACAGCATTAGATCCCTCGACATCCTGTCTAGCCATAGAAAATAATCTCGGTGGTCCACCTGCTCCCTGAGCGACCTGTGCACCCTGCCGACCCTATCCACGAGAACCCTTTGGAGCAGCCCTAGCTAGCTAAATCTGAGCCTGAGTATCTGCCATATTTATCTGCGCCTGTGTAGTAGCCTGACCAGTACCGGAATCTCCCTTGGCACAAAATTTAGCAATATGAACTCTTTCACCACAAGTAAAATAAGGACCACCAGCACCAAAGTAGTGACCACTGTGATTCCTACCATAATTAGAACACCTTGGATGTTTTCCGGACCGGAAAGAATTATCACCCTTCTTCTGCATCTATTGTTGGCCCTGTCTAGCTGGATAACCACTCTTAGAAAATTGCACCACTGAATCTGACTGAGTAGGCCTAGACTGCCCACAATAAAATCCACTCTTGCCTCCAGATGGAGCACCACTGAATCCACCTGTATAACGTGCCTTCTTTTTTTCTCGCTCGATTTTCTCCATCTCCCAATAGGACTCACAACAAAGAGCAGTGTCAACCACATCTGCATATGTACCATTTCGTATAACTCGTATCACAGGACCACGGTAACGGCGCTCTAGTTCATCCACAAATCTCCTCACTTTCTCCCTTGGATCTACAATAAAAAATGGGACATACTTGGACAATTAAGTGAATTTGGCCTCATACTCTGTAACTGTCATATTGCCCTAGCGCAGATCATGGAATTAGCATCTTATGTCATCGTATTTGCTCAATGGAATAAACCTGTCTTTAAACATTGTTGAAAACTCTTACCAGGTGATAGGTCGTGACCCTGCTTCTTTAGATCTCTGATTAGAAGTCCACCATGCCTCTGCAGATCCTGAGAACATAAAATTGGTAAATTCCACACCACGAGTCTACATCAACCCTAATGTAGTAAGTATGTTTCCACAGCGATCAAGGAACTTCTGAGGCTCAATAGAAGCTGGTGTCGCATCAAACTCTTGTGGCTTAAGGTCCATGAAATTCTTAAGATCTTTGGGTTGCCCTAAAGTTGCAACTAGATGATCAACTTCTTGAGGGGCCAAATGTAGTATCTGAGTCGCACCAACATTCATCTGAACTTATTCTTGCATTTTGGTAGTATTCTGAGGAGCAGGGGTTCCACCCTGATTAGGCACCAATTCCTCTAACACATTCAACAACCTCATCACAACATCTGTAGGTAAAGCGACAGTAGGTGTAGCAGCTGGCACTGTCTGTGGGGCATCTTGAGCAACCTGTTCCTGCACTTGCTCTGGGACAACAACTTGGGTCTGTCCCTAATTCGTAACTCCTGATTGAGGAGCAGCAGATGCATTGTTCCGAGCTCTAATAGGATGAGACCTACCCTGACTGCCACTGGTGGTAATACCATGTCTCCTACCACGTCCAGCAGCTGCATTAGATCGAACAACAGAGGAAGAGCCACGTCTCTTAGCCTTCTGCGAAAAATATTTAAAAGTTAAGATTGATTCAACTCAACGCAAGAATAAGGAATGAAAAACGAGAATGCATCCTAAATGTTTAGTAGCCTCAAGGTCATAAGTATGAGCGCCTACATACCCATGAATAAGACTCTGCCAAACACTGCTCCATGACCCGGGACTTAAAGTCTAGGCTCTGATACCAACTTTGTCACATCCCAAAGTACCCCCTAGATGTAACTGGCACTCCCCCACTATTTGTCGGGAGAACCAAATATTCTTACACACCCGAACTATTCAAGCACTAAGAATATAATATGTGCAACTCAAAAACTCATCAATACTCATAACAATAGAGTAGCTGGCAAACCAAAATCGCATATTAATTTATAAAAGGAAAAGATCACCTAACAAAATATCTCTAGACCAAATCCCAAAATAAGATCCAAGAGCATCTAATAGAGTGATATGAGTTTAACAGTCGGGCATACATACCCCAAAAAGAAGACAAACATAAACTATACTAGATAGAGCTGAAGTAGTAGCCTCCACGAACAATGTGAAGGCTCACCTTAGCAACAGAGTATATGAAAATGAACTCATCAGCCACAAGTCTCGCCCTCTGCAATAGTATCTACATTGACATGCAAGTAAGGAGTGAGCTATATATAAATATAACCCAGTAAGATCCTCGACTCGCTACTCTAATGCCCCTAGAACAAGAGTTATAAAATACATCTGCACAACAGATATACATAAATATTATACATAAGAATATACTTCATAATAAGGTCAGTTAGTTTAAACAAATGTCAATAAAGGGTCACAACATATCTCAATTCAATCCACACTCAAAACCTATCATAAACGGCAGCGAAGGAGATCAACCCATCACCCCGGCAAGTCCATGGCAGCATGTATAATGCTCTAAAAATGTACTATGGCAATGTGTACAAAGACCCTAACATATTACGAAAACATGGGTATGCCCCTAACATATTACGGTAGCTGTGTATACCCCTAGTAACCATATTACGGTAATAAAGAAGGTTATTCAGAATCACACCACATATAACTCATAATATTCTCAAAAATTGCATATCTAGTGTTTATCAAAGAAACATCAACTCTATCAAGAAAATATTTTTCCCAATGCATACACCAGACAAAGAAAAAATATATTTTTCAAAGCATGTTTGAAAAGCAAGTACTAAAGCTTAAAGTCTCACTTACCTTATTAATGACAAGTTCCACAGCCTTGCATGCGTAGAACACCCTCCAAAACAGTCCCTACTTTACTCAATCTATAAAAAAAGATATTGATAATAGAATATCAATTATGTTGTCCAAACTCAAGTCTCAATATCCCTAGTCTTTTAGTTTAGGGTTAAACTCTAACACCCAATACCTTAGACTATACATTAAAAGTAAAGGTATTCTTAATCTCATTGTTAAACCTAATTGGCGAAAATTCTAGTAAATTTTTTTTTAATTAATACGAGCACAAAATAAACAAGAAAATACCTACACTTTATCACCTAAAACGGTGGTACAAAGATCAAGTTGATTCTATGTATGAGTTTTCCCCTAATTATCTTGTGAGTTGTGTGTTTTCTTCAAAGAGAAAAGAATGAAAGAAGACGGAAAAAGACTGCTCAAATTTTTTTTCTGCTGCGACTGGTTTGTAAAGAAGAGAACTGTCACTTCTTTTTTTCTGTTGCTGCGTGAATATTAAAACTAAAAGGGGTTGGGTCTTTTTTTTTTTAATTCTTTTAATAAGAATTATTAATGGTTAAAGTTACCAATTAACCTTTCTTCACAAAAATTAGGGTTATTACAGTAGTGAGGCTGCATGCTACACTGTTTGCGTTAGTACAGTTTTTAGCCACATCTCGGCCCTGATAGGAGTTATCAACAAAAATAACTTTTTAACATCACTAGTTCCTGAGTTGTATATAGCCTATTATTCTTGCACACACAATGGAGGAACTACAAAAATAGATACCCTTCCAAGCTGTCCCTTGTCGCATCCTTCATTAGCGAGTTTGTCAGCTAGTCTGTTCTGCTCCCTATATGCGTGATACAACTCCCACGTTCCCAGTTGGTTCAGTGATGACCTGCAATGAAAAACAACATCATCATATAGGGGGCTACGATGAAGAAACATATTAATAATCTCTTTTGCATCCGTTTTTATGGTTAAGGGTGTGAATTTATGCGCCACAACCGTTGGATTCCTTTGGATAGTACAACAAGTTCAGCTTGGAGGGACATGCATATGGGATTTCCTCCCAAAATCTTAGTATCCAGCTACCATTGTTATCTCTAAGGACACCTCCTGTACCTGAGATGTTGGATATGCTTCGCATTGCCCCATCGATATTCAGTTTTATGATACCGTGATTTGGTGGTTCCCATTTGACATAGATGGTCCTCTGTATCCCTTAATTGTGGGAGTTCCTTCTTGTAATAAGGCAGAATTCCATTGCCTGTCCAAGTGCTTTGTCAAAGTTAGCCACATTTCTCCTATGGTTGAAGGTATTATTGTTCTTGACTAGCTAAAGCTACCAAAGGCAATAAGGTATGAACTCGCTGCAAGAAAGATTTTGTTGAAAATTTTTATCTTTGGCAGATTGCCAAAAGGCTGCATAAGAGTTGGTGTTCGGATGTGGGATAACCTGATTAGGCCATTTAAGCTTGGTCACATTCCAGAATTCATTGGCATACTGCCATTTGAAGAACATATGATTTATGTCTTCCTTTGGATGATGAAATATTGGGCAGCTTAGGCAAATATTGAGTCCTTTGCTAGCTAGGTTATGATTCGTAAGGGTCCTACCATGAAAAAGGATCTAAAGGAAGGTCTTTAATTTGTTTGGGATGTCCATTTTCCATATGTCCCGGAAGAGCTTGGACAACAATAGATCTATGGTTTCTTTGCCCTTGCTAGCAATGTAATTGTAGGCATTCAGTAGTGAACATGTCATTGCTAGTAAGGCCCCAGACACGTCTTTCCTCCCTAGTGTTACTGGTGGCATAGGGGGGGGAGGTGATTACCTCCTTCATGAGGGAGGGTCTGCATAAAGAGCTGTGTTTCAGGTTCCATCCATTATTACCCTTAAGGTTCGAACCCTTAAAAGCTACTCCCTATCCCTCAAAGAACCCTGTATATAATGTATGACGGGTTTAAGGCCTGGGATCCAAGAATCTTCAAATAGCCTAACTTGGTTCCCCTTGTTGACAACCCATCTGGTGGCATCATAGATGTATGCCAGCCATTCTTGATGTTTGTCTAGGTTCTAGATACAATTCTCTTGGCTCTCTCCTGCCCCAGGTGGTTGCCATATTTATTTATGAGGAGTTTAGCCCAGAGTTTATCTGGGTTCTGACTGACCCTCCAAATTATCCCACTCAAAATAGCTCTATTCGTGGCTTCACTCTTATGGATTCCTAGACCCCCTGGTCTTTAGACTTGGTAATTTAGTTCCATCCTAGGTGATGCATCCTCATTTTTTCATCTGTTGAACCCCAGATGAAATTCCTTGTAAGTTTATTGATGCTTTTGTGGAACGATTCAGGGATTTTGATGTAACTCATCACATGTGAGGGAATATCGATCAAGGATATTTGGGCCAAGACAGTACAGCCTGTCAAGTTTAGGGCATAACTTTTCCAACTTGCAAGCTTTTTCCTCATGTTATCAAGTATGAAGTGTATCTCCCCTTTTGTGGGTTAGGTATGAAACATGAAAAGCCTAGGTATTTTCCAAAGGTCTCTTTCTCTGTGATACCCAGCATGTCTAATTGTACTCGTTTTGCGCTTTTCGAAGACATTATAATTAAAAAAATAGATTAATAACTAGTTAGGTATGAATTTTTAAAGATTAGCTGTTTTTTCACTATAGTTAGACGAAAATCCGCTTCTGTTTTACCGCACTTTATAAATTGCTAGTCAAATATTAGGGCCTGAAACATACAATATCATAATATACTCATTTTTGACTTTCTGAAAACATATTATTATGTACAAATGGATGAAAAACGAGTGATATTATTATGTTGAAATGGATGAAAAATGAGTGATATGTGAGTTTTTTTAAAATCGACAGTTTTGGCTATTTTTTTGCCTGAAAAACTACTACCATTTTTTGTGATTTTGGGCTCTAATTGTTAAAAATGTATTACTTGATCTTTCACACTCATGATCTATATATTTTGGGCTTTCAGAAAATAGTAGCGCAGTATTTCGATCAACTAAGAAATCGGTGACATGAAAGGTTTGGTATTCATAGCGTGAAACAAAAAGGTTAAGACAAAGCCTAGGACTCTTCTGCACACTGAGGCAAAAATAGGTCCTCGAGATGCATCAAAGGACTCTGCATTAGATTAGCCAATTGGTTGGCCTGAATCATGTTTGAGCACCTTTTCTATCAATAAATTACAGTAGCAAGGACACAATAAGATAAGACAACCAGCTTAACTAAAGAGTAATCCAACAAATCCAGTATCATAGCTGATGAGCTTGGCTATTTTCATGTTCCACTATCAAGCTAGCCATCTCTAGATTTTACTTAACATCTAAAACATATTGTCTCTAGTCACATCTGAATATGCTGAGATTCAAGATTGGGTCTTCATTTTCTCCATTGGCTAGGTTGAACACGCATACATCAGATATGCTAAGGAAATTATCGGTAACAAATTTCTTCCAATCACTACTTAGTGCACCAGTATATTCTATGGAAGTGAATTAGACATTCCATGTTTTCTCGTTATACTCAACAGTCACAACTAGGTCCTTGTGGGGTTGATGGATCCTTTCCCACTCTGAAGGAATTGACTGCTTACAGCAAGTCAATTGATCCAATAGAAAAACACCGCAAGTTAGATTTCTGATGTTCTTTTATTAACTATGAAACCATAAATATAGAACATAAAATTTCTTTACCATATAATACCCTCCCTTAATATGTGAGAGATTCGTAATCACTACACAACTGTTTGGTGTTGCAGCAGCATTTGCCAAGTCTAATGCCCTTCGTTGGTAAGATGTATTCCCACCAGTTCTAGCACTTGTACATTGGATTATTATCCAGTTATGTAAAATCCATCCAAGTCATTAAACCATTCGACATAATTTTCTAGTTTAATTACTTAGATGGATTTTACATAACTGGATAATAATCCAAGGCACAAGTGATAGAACTAGTGGGAATACATCTTACCAACGAAGGGCATTAGACTTGGCAAATGTTGCTGCAACACCAAACAGTTGTGTAGTGATTACGAATCTCTCACATATTAAGGGAGGGTATTATATGGTAAAGAAATTTTATGTTCTATATTTATGTTTTCATAGTTAATAAAAGAACACTGGAAATCTAACTTGTGTTAATTTTCTGTTGGATCAATTGACTTGCTGCATTCAGTTCCTTTAGAGTGTGCAAGGACCGCTCTCCCCTGCAAGGTCCTAGTTGTGACTCTTCAGAATAATGAGAAAACATGGAACGTAGAATTTACTTCCATAGAACATGGTGGTGCACTAAGTGGTGATTGGAAGAAATTTGTTACCGATAATTGCCTTAAACATATCTGATGTATGCGTGTTCAACCTAGCTAGTGGAGAAAATGAAGACCCAATCTTGGATGTCAGCATATTCATATGTGAGTAGAGAAAATATGTTTTAGATATTAAATAGCTTTTAGAGATGGTTGGCTTGATAGTGTAGCATGACAATTGCTAAGTTTGTCAGCTGGATAATGTTAAATTATCATAGATCATATTTTTGATGTATTACTCTTTAGTTAAGTTGGTTGTCTCATCTTAATGTGTCCTTGCCAATGTTATATATTGACAGAAAAGGTGCTCAAATATGATTCAGGCCAACCAATTGGCTAACCCAATGCAGAGTCCTTTGATGCATCTCCGGGACCTGTTTTGCCTCAGTGTGCAGAATAGTCCTAGACTTTGTCTTTACCTCTTTGTTTAACGCTATGAATACCAAGTCGTTCATGTCACCGATTTCTTAGTTGTTATAGAAAATAATAGTGCAGTTTTTTGGTAAAAAACTATTGATTTTTCAAAAAATCATATCTCACTCATTTTTCATTATAATATATTTTTGGAAAGA
>JAPFFP010044214.1:0-35170 GCA_026153255.1 Solanum medicagineum
AAAAAAGTCAATAAACAAATGTAAATAATAACAACAACCAAAAAAAAAATTAATAGCACTATCAGAATAAAGAAATAAAAGATATATATATAGAAAACAGCCAACAGCCCAGTAACATGGGCATTGCCAGCCCCTAAAAAAAGCAAGTTGCCATTTTCTCAACAAACCAAATAGTCGAGAGGCTATATTTGGTTACAAATATGGTCGATTGGCCATTTTAAGTACAAAAAAGGTATGCTATTTTTTGTTTAAATATTTTTTCTTATTGACTATCAGGTGTAATTATCCCTTCAATCTATGATAACTATTTGTCAATGGATCATCATATATTATATAGATTTTATCAATGTGTTACAATTTGATATGACCACGTGTCATGACTATTTTTTACCTAACATATTTTTATTATTTTTTATTCATCTATTAAATTTTTAAGATATTAGACTTGCAAGTGCTTAAATGGAGTGACATACAACAACATACCCAGTGCTTAAATGGAGTGACATGAAAAACAGAAATTTATATACCCGAAATTTGATTAGAATTGAGCCATAACTGTTGTTATATGCTAAGTGGATATGTTAAAGAAGTTGAAGGTGATTTTCTAACTTAGATCGAGATAATATTTATGTGACTTCGAGGCATCGTAAAATTCATGATAATGAATGCAATAAATAAATATGTACCACAAGATTCAAAAAAAGGAAAAAGAAAAAGTAAAAAATTAATCTATTTTCATTCGGTATTTTGGGCTAAATTCTTTGATTTCTCGATACTCAATCAAACCCTCTTTTTTGATGATTGAATGTGTTTCTATAGTCTCATATATAATAATACCCAAACTCTTTCTTCTGTATCGAGGATCATCGAAATAAGCAAAAATACTATTTTTATTTATGAAAATTTCAATCAAGATACCTGAACAAGGCATTGGTTCATTCTCGAAGTATACGTCATCTTAAACATAGTTCGTAAGCTTATTTTTTAGTTTAAAACTAACTTGGTTGTCCGTGAACTCCTTTCATCACTTTTAGATTTGCCTGTAATCACTAAGTTTAACACATGAAGCGTTTGTAGTCCAACGGTTAGGATAATTGCCTTCCAAGCAATAGACCCGGGTTCGACTCCCGGCAAGCGCAATCTTTTTGTCAATGATACATTAGTTGTATTCCCGTCTCTTTTTCTTCAATCCAAAATTATCTAATGTAAACAAAACAAAAACCATTCATAATATTGCAGCTCTTCCTAAGGGGACTTCTCCCGTCTTATGGTAATTTTGCCAAATCCCCCGTATTAAATATAAGTCATCTAAATATTAAAGTAGTAATCTGAAAAAATATTATTATGCATCCTAAAATATTATACTAATAGATAAGTAAAAATAGACCAAGGAAATATGTTAATCTATCTTTTTTAAAAAATCTTTTCCAATAATATTTTTGTTTAAGAGTCAGAATATGAATATTAAACCTCCGTCTCATAATCATATAGAAGAAGCGCCCCTTTGTTTCAAAATCTTGCCAACAAAAAATATGCTATCATTTTAATTCCCGCCTTGCTTTCACTTTTTCTCCCCGGTCACCGTTTTCTTCTCATGCATGCAATAAGAGCAAATCGGTCGAATAGAAGAAATCTAGCAGCCGCAATTGGGTGGCTTCAGTTAAATTTGGGTAGCCTATAATGATTCATGACAATAAATAAGTCAAGATTCAATCCAAATAAAATTTGCTTAGATTTAAAATGGATTTGAGCAAAACGAGTTGAGTAATGAATTATAGAACAAGTAGGGTAATGATTATAGAACGGGTAATTCAATCTAATTTTTACAAAGTTTTTTTTACTTATTTTATTTATTTTTTAATAACATTTTATTACCTCATAAAATTATATTTTTCTTTATTATGATTAGGGTTGTCAAATGAGAGGGTTGGGTTGAAATTTAGAATGTTAAAATGGACTGAAATGGAAGTTGGGTTGGATTATGACCCCCCAAATTTACTTTGGGGTCAAACGGATTTGCCTAAAATAGGCTAAAATTCGGATTGGGTCATGATCTGCCCAATTTGTCTGGCTCAATCATATTACCCTTTCTAGGGTAGGGGTACGATACAATGTCATTACTCTCTTTTGCTGCTTTACTTCTTGAAGAAGAGCAAACAACTGATCTTTCCTGGTCCTTTCGAACCAGTCTTTCTAAACCTGGAAAAAGACTTTGGCTACAATAGGCGACTGGCTCTTCCACTGCTACATGAACCATTCACTCCTTTTCCGATTCTTCTTCTATATAAGTGAATAGATCTTTGTGATTCAATCATTTCGATTCTCGTTCTCACCCTCGGGGAACTCCCTTTATCTCAATAATTTTAACATATTATTATTTTACTTTTTATAACCACAATTAGAATTTGAACTCAAGAAAATAAAGATAAGAAGTTACAAATAAATAGATAAATCATAAAAAATATAAAATCGATAGAAAACGTACATTACATCAATGCAAGTAAAAAACCTTAGAACAGATTGAAATTGAAAATTAAATTTGGTTCAATTGAAGATTATTTCAAAATGGGTTAAGACTTGAGTGAGTTGAGATTAAACTCAATTCAAATAATCTTGAGCCCAATCCATAAAATTTTGGGCGGGTTACTCATATTTGAGATGATTATGATACCCTTAATTATGACTATATATAACATATCAAATTAAAACAAAAGTTATTTAAAAATATTTTGACAAAATTTTTCTCGAAGCAATTTTTGGTTGCATATCAATCCAATTTTTAGTGGGTTGGAATAGATTGGATTGAGATTGATTGAACTAATAAATAGACATATTAACCCGTCTAAATTTAAACAAATTGAATAAATTAAGCGGATTAAATTTAATTTTGCCACCCTAAAAAATCAATAGAGAAGGAATTCACAATTTGTCTAAAATATCCAATAAGTGCGTGCTTGATTTAGTGCACCTTAATATTAAACTGAATGTGTGCTTTGATATTATAAATTTGTTGGATCATCACAATATAGAGGAATCGGATAATAGAGATACTTCCTCCCTTCAAATTTTTCAGTCAATTTTTGACGTAATACACCTATTAAGTTAAAAAAAAAAAGATTGATACAGTGAATTTTATCATTTTATCCCATTAATAGAGTTTCAAACATATTTATTCACTGTATTTTTAAATGATTTTACCTTAATGTTAATAAATTAAGAGTATGATAGGAAAAAGAAAATTTTCCTTTCTTAATTTGTAAAAATGACGAGAGAAAATAGAAACTAAATTAAAAATATTTGACAAGTAAATGTGAGTATCTTTCTCTGCCATACAAAGTCCTTTTAACGGAATTTACACCTAGAACATGTAAATACAGTCTTGAAACGTAATTACTCTCCCTATTTCATATCAAGTTAATTTTTTGAGGTTTTTTCATTGTTTGAAATAGTTGAATTGTTCAACTTTCAAGATAGATATTTAAATTGTTTTTTCATATTTGTCCTTTTATTTGTTGAAATTTTATGTTTTATGAGAAATCATACTACTTATAAAGTTATATTTATGATTTCACACAGCATAATAGTAGAAAATATTGGTTCAAATTATATCTTTCAATGTTTTTCTTAATATATGCGTATCACCTCACAAATTTGATTAATATATCCTACAGGATGGAGGGATTTCTATTTATAGGCTTTCTGAAATTTTTTCACTTTATTCTTAAGCGCTATAGATTTGTTCCTGAATAAGGGAATTAGGTGGTGGACTATTGGATATTTTATGTGCCGGAACAATATTACTCAAGGAAAGGACAACTTTGTCTTCCTAATGAAACAACAGATGCATTGAGTTTTTTAATTAAAGGCAAATGGCAGTAGCAGTCGCTAGAAGGCATGTTCGTTCGCGACCGTTAATTATTGCTTTACAAACAAAGTGATTTTTATCCCTATTTCACATTGTTATATAACTCGTATAAAAATGGGAGATAATCCATCAGTTCATAGCTACTTCCTTCGTCCAACAATAGTTGTCCATTATTGGCTTGACACAGAAATTAAGTGTAATGACCTTGAAGGCCATTTTTGAAAGTTCATGAGAAATTACTATTTTACACCTCTTGTTAGTTTTCCCAGTGTTATTTGATCAGTTTGTGTGATTGATTTTGAAAAATTATTAAAAGGTTGAGAAAAGCGTTAGCTTGAATTTTAAAAGATTTAAATTGCACAAGAGTGATTTTTGGTATCAATCGAAGTTACGGATCCTGGAATAAAATTTCGTCAGTTACATCAGCTCCAGAATGTGAAAAATGGTCTAGGAGTATCCTTTTTGAATCCAGAGTTGTTTTTGTGATATTAAGGTCCTAAGTTGGAAAACTTGACTTAAAATGAGCAAAGTTTCACTTTGGTCAATATTTCAAGTTCTGAGGCTTGGATTGCACTATTGATAATTCGGTTGGTTTCAGAGGTGATTTTAGGCCTAAAACCGCTTCATCATATTTTTTTGAAAGTCCCAAAGATGTTTTGGTCTTTTTGAGTTTCTAACTAGTTTCATTGCGACTAAATAGATTTCAGGTCAAGGAGACCTTGAATCAAATTTCTATCAATTTTATTGAGTGCAGAACATTGAAGTTAGTGGGGTAGTATATATGGCTTGTGTGTACAGGATTGCGAACGAATCTCCAGGGTTCGATCTGAGACTTAGCCTATTGTCCAAGTCTGATATCTGGTTCTTGATATGTGTTTCATTGCATTCGCAACCCTATCTCCGCGTTCACGATAATGTGTTCGGGTTCTTCTTTGCAATCGTGATATGGGTCTCGTGATGGCAATGTGTTGCCTATTATTGTCTTTTGCGAACACAACCCTAGTCCCGCATTTGTGGGGTTTTTCCCCTTTGAGCTACGCGATCGTAGAGGGTGGTGGTCCACGATCACGATGAGTATTCTGAATCTGAAATAGTAATGTCGGAGAAACCCATTTTCACCATTTTTGGAGTCCTAGAGCTTAGAGAGATTTTTGAGGAGATTCTTCGAGGTACAACGTTAGGTAAGTGATTTTCAACCTAAAATCCTTACTGTCCATTAACTATCTTGTGATTTTAACTTCAAATTTCTAAATTTTTAATCCCAAATTTCTTGATTTTTCCATAAGTCCAAAATAGTGATTTTGAACTCATTTCTTACTCAAATCTTATGGGGTTTTTAGCCATGAGCTTCATCTTCCGTGTAAAGCCTAATTTTAAAGTCAATTTTCAATGTTAACCTTTTTCGAAATTAATCGATGTTTAGACTATTTTGCCCCCAATTATGAATTCTTATAATATGGGCATCGTTGGAATTCTTGTGATGTGTATGTTACATTCTTGATAATGAAAAATCAATTTGAGGTTGAATTTTGAGTGGAGGTCTCTAATTAGAGGTGTTCGGGTGCGATTTTGGGTAATAAGGTAGGTTTGACTATCCCTCTTTGTGACTGGGGTTGGTTAATTTAGTATTCTTACATTGTGAACTATGGGATGAGATCGTATCATGTAATTGTGTTGAGATTTTCTATTATGTTGCCCATGTGGTGGGCTTTCTTGCTATTGAGAGCATGTATTTGTTAAATTGATGATGTTGGGCTTGTGTAATTGTAATTTTATTGTGATACTCGAGAGAGTGGTTGAGTTGTAATTATATCATGTTGAGAAATGGAACATTTGTGGGTTGGATCGTGAATTGTGGATTATCCTGAGAATTAAAGGCTTATAAATAGTGGTTGAATATTTATGACGAAGTTTTTTTCCCAATGTGTATAAGAGAGGATGTTTATTATAACCGGTTAAGTGTAGAGAACTTTGACATTTAGTGCACTTATTGAGATTCATGTTGCCTTTATCTTTGTGCCTTGTCTTTATGCATCATATATTTTATATCATGAAACTTGGAATATTGTGAATTGTGGAACCATATTTTGGAAAGAAAATAATAGCCATTTTTTGAAAAATCGTTGACCACGAGTTAGGTGGTAAGTGGATGAGATACTGGTGTCATGAGTCCTTGGATACAAGCTAGGTGGTGAGGTAGTAAATACTTTGAGATTGTGATGAGATATATGATCTGTGAGACCCGGATGGGATCTGTCTGAAAGCCTTATCTCGGCAGGTGTATACGCAGATTGTGCAACAGTCTTGACTCCACTGTACCACCATGCATTGCATTACATTACATTCATGCATTGTATAACATTGTTACTTTAGACTTGAGTTATTTGATGATACTTGCTATACTTGGTATGTGTGTAGTTCTCGCGTCGTTCTATATAAATTAGCGGCATCATGCCGCACTGGAATTTTTTGTGTGCAAGTGAAAGAATTCCTGATTTATTGCATAGTTTATTCAATTACTCATATTTAGTCAGTCAAACCTACTAGATACATGTGAATTGTACTCACCCCTACTTCTATGTCCCTTGATGTACATTCTAGTTAGGGGAATCCACATGGTGGTTGATTACTCTAGCGACAGTGATTTCTAATTCTGGTGGTGAGGTCCAGTGTCTTGGATCACTACTATATACTATCATTTCCTTATGGTCTTTACTTTATTTCAAAGACCGCGCTGTGTGTACTAAATCCAAACCTTTTATTAGATGCTTTTCATACTTGTGATACCAAATTTTGGGTCAGTTTCATATTGTGGTTACTCCTCCTTTGTGTTTTCCTTCTTTTACCTATGTATTTGATTGAGTTAAAAGTTTTAGATGTCTTTCTTTACCACCTTAAAATTTTTGGATTGTGACAGGTTGGTATTAGAGCACTAAGTTCACAAATCTCATGAGTTAAAGAGCAGGGTGTCTAGTAGAGTCTCGCAGATCGGTATGTAGACATCCATACCTATCTTTGAGAGGCTATAGGATGCTTGTTAGGAGGAAACCCCTTTCATTGGTTCCTTTCGTGAGATTCTTTCATACCCAAGTGTTGTGTTTCCCTAATCTACTCTTTTGGCGTAGATGTCGAGAGCTAGAGCTAGAGCTAGAGATGTTAAGGGTTAGCCTGTACCTATTGCTCGAACCCTAATTTGAGGGTGACTTAGGGAGCGTGGTAGAGTAAGAGGTTGGGGCCGAGCTAGAAGAGTGGCACTATTTTGAGGAACAATTAGAGAGGCCTTGCCAGAGCTTGTTGCTGAGCTGGTTCATGAGCATGAGAAGCAGGCTGAGGGCCCAGTCCAGCCTCCTACAGTTCTAGATGGTATAGTGGGTTGGACGTTGCCCCTACTACTGGTGTTCTTTTAGGTACTTTAGGTCCTTCTATGTGTGTTGGTCCCTTCCAGCCTATTTAAGAACCTAGTGTGGGGATTTCAGAACTCCGAGTTTATCTTAGTGCCTTCTATTGCACCTCCCAGATTAATAACCCTACCAATTTCTGCTAGTGCTACTACGCCTTTGTTTGGGCAAAAGAGTTTTAAGTGGTTTGTGAGATTGGCTCTCCTAGTTTTGATGGTACGATAGGGGATGGAGCATATGACTTCTTGACAGAGTGGTAGGATTGATTGTTCAACTTGGGTATCTTAGAGGTTCATGGGTAGCCTACACTTCTTACCATGTCATAGGTATGGCTAATGAGTGGTTGAGAGCGGTTCTTGCCCACAGGCCAGTCGGTACTCCCGCGATGAGTTGGGAGCAGTTTACAGAGATATTCCTTGAGAGGTTTAAGTTCTATAGCCTTCGTGATCGGCCTCGTGATGAGTTTGACAAACTGAAGCAGAATACTATGAATGTATCTGAGTATGAGGCACGTTTTCATGCATTTTCTCAATATGCTATGTCAAATATTTTCACTAAGTTTGTACGAATCCATAGATTGGTGAAGGGGTTTGCAGTCTATCTTTAGGATGCCATCTCCTCCCTCGTGCTATTAGGTGTGTCATTCCAGAGTATTATTAATCATGCCAGGATGATTGAGAGCATCAGGTAGGTGACAGAGGGTGGGGGTAAGAGGTTTCATCGTCATGGATAATTTGGTGTCTATCGACCTAGGGGCAGAGACTACTAGGTGATGTGCTATCAAAATACAACACTTTTAATGCTCAAAACTTGAAATTTTGTGTGTTCTCAATGCGATGTTAGTAGGTTTGATGTGTTTTTGTGTTTGTTTTGCAGGATTACAGGGTTGACATAATGTTTGGGCAAAATATGCAGAAGTTGCTGATTTTGAGGATCCACGAGACCCTTTATGGGCTGTAGAGTATTCTACGGGCTGTGAAGGAGGTTTCGTGTGCAATTCTAGTGAAGGGTGGAATTCTGAAGTTTGGTCTAGAACATGCAGACGAGTCATGGAACACTTTACAAGTTGTAGACCAAGTCTCGTGTCTTGAGGACCAGAAAGTGAAGACTTGTAAAAATTTCATCGGACGAAACCCCCTACGGGCCGTAGAACCTTTACAGGCCGTACAGGGGTGTCGTAGAAGCCATATACAGAATTGAAGCAACAGAGTACGAAAGCCTGCCTACGAGCCATAAATCACTATACGACCCGTAGAGTACCTCGTGGAGCCTACAGACCTTGTTATCCTATTTTGTTTGGAGTTGTATTTTAAACATTATAAATAGGTTTTTAGGTTATTTATCTTAGGAGGAGCGAGATACAATAGAGAAAAACATTGGAGAGTTTGAGAAACACCGGTAAACTTTAATTTCATCTTCTAATTACAACCTTGTGATTCTCATTGAAGCTTTTGATTTCTTGTGCTTAATTCAATTGTATAAGTGCTCTATTATGTTATTCAAATTCATGAATCTTACATTTTCACAAATCATGAGTGGCTAAATCCACAACTAGGGTTGTGGGAACCATGAAGAACTAACAAGGTAAAATCGAATAATTGGTAATTCTTGAAAAGTGTGCATGCATATATTAATTAATTCTCTTCATTTTGAATGTTTTCTAGCGGTGGCCAACATTAGAACCCTCCTAGTGTTATTAACTAGACCAAGGTACTAATGAATAGAAAAAGAGATTAACTAATAGGATCTGATCGATGTTTTTTTGTCTAATCAACCGAACTGGGTCAAGGAGAGGTTGTACCAGGACAATAGGTAAGAGTTAGTAATGTCACACTACAGAGATGGACCAAATCACATAGTGAAATTCGTCTCTCGCCTGGACTGTGTTTGGTGAACTTAACTTATCATTTTGCATGCTACACACTAGAAAAGATACGGTTATCTAGTGATAGTAACTTAGCGAATCATGGGGAAGACAATACCTAGTTTCTCTCCATATAGGTTTAAAACTTGTTTTTGGTTAGAATTACTTTTTACTAGCTATTATAAAACCCCCCTTTGGGGAGATAAGTTGGTTAATAACCCGAATTGCAAAATTGAATTGTTCTAAGTCTACCATATTCCCTTGGATTCGACCCTAAACTTGGGTAGGTTCTATATCTTGACAATGATGCTATAGCCTCAAAAAGGAGGTGTAGCTTGGACGACATCACTAGGATCAAGGCACCTAAGGTTATCATGGTAGCTCTATTCATACGACCATTCAATGTATTGAGAGTGAAGGAAGACACAGATCCATCTAGGCTAGTCATGACAGTTCCTCAAGCTTAGGGATGCATGTTGGTTCTAGGTTATCCTCCCCAGAGTTCTTTTCTAAGAGGTTGTTATGTGTATGATGAGTTTGGCCATAAGTCCAATGATTGCCCCAAGCATGCTCCTTCTTTTATTCCATTGAGGATATAGACGACTCATTCTATCCAACTCTAACAACTAAAGGTGCTTCTCAAGGTAATAAAAGTGGCATGAGGGATGACAGGGGATGAGCTCGAGGTGGTGCTCGCAGTGGTTCATATGCTAGTGGAGAGTGTATGATGTGTTATGTTATACTAGGCAGGCTGAGGTAGAGGCCTCTGATGTAGTGATCACATGTATTATTGTAATTTGGTATCATTCAACTTTAGTATTATTTGACTTTGGGTCCACTTATTCATATGTGTCAACTTACTTTGTTATGAATGCGAATGTTATGGGTGAGCCTTTTGATTTGCCTATTTGTGTTTCTACTTAGATAGGTGAATCCTGAGTGGTGGGTTGGTGATGAGTCGTAGAAATGCGACTCTTTTAACGCTTTAAACAAAAGAATTTTTGCGCGTTCTCAAGCAGATTTGTTATTTTGGTTTTTGTTTTTTGTTGCTTTTTAGGAAAAAGACTAAGGCGTGGAAGAAATGAGAGTACGAAAGAAAAAGGATGAAAAAGAGTGCGAAGAGGTGCAAAAATGGAACCAAGTATGGGAACACGGGGGCCTACATGGCTCGTGTGCTTCCACACGGACCGTGAGACCCATCGTGGCCTCACTTGGCTGATGGTAGTGGGCTATTTGGCGAAGGTAAGTACCACGGTATGTGTCACGGACCATGGGACGTCAAACGGGTCGTCATGAAGCTCGTCAAAGTGACGTGAAGGGGTAGTCCGTTGAAAGTTGAAAGATTTTGGCCAAGTGGTATGAGACGGCACGTCTCATGAGCCGTGGAGAGTATGACACGCTGTGCCAAGTCCCGTTTAGCTGACGTGAAGGTGACACCATCGAAAAACAAGCAAAATAGTCTAAGTAAAGCCAAACGGAGAGTTACACGGACCGTGTGACCAATCACGGCCCGTGACGTGACAGCGTGTTCGAAGACGAGCAAGAAAATGGTTAAGGCGTGGCAAATGGTCCGTGAAACGGACCGTATAAGCTCACATGAACTGTCTACTGGTGCGTGGAAAGGCTGTTGGCGAGGAAAAAAGTGCAACCTCACAGACCATTTGACAGTCTATTTACCTCACACGGACTGTTTGGCGACCCGTGTCCATGCCGAAAGATTTTTCCTATTTTAATAAGGATTAGGTTCTTTATATATAAATAGTTATTTTATTTCTTTTTCACTTAGTCTTGGACAGATAGAGCTAGAAAACATTGAAAATATTATTTTCTTAGAGATTTCACAAGATTTTGGGATTTTGCTTATCGAATTCAAGATTGTAACTTGTGGATTCATAGATTCTTCAATAGTAAGTCATTTATTATGAGTTCCTTGTATCATTGCAAGTTTTCTTCCATGAATATGTTAGGCTAAACCCATAACTAGGGTTGTGGGAACCATGACAAATCAATGAGATTGGCGAATATGGGGTAAATCTAAAGATTGATTAGCGTATATATCGTAGTAATCTTCATTATCCTTGATGAGTCGATGCATTAGGGCAAGTCTTCATTCATTACATGCCCGGAAGGGATGTTTTGATTAGGAGAAGAGTTCTACGATGAAAATTCAAGGTTTTTAACCTAGTCTAAGTACTTGAGACTGAAACGTGAGAGTATTCTGGGATTAACAACAAGGGTTAGTACGTATACATTCTGAGACCTAAAGGTGATGAATGATATGCATTTAAGGGGGACCGAGAGGTGAATTAGATGTTATATAACTTGTTAGATCTTATATATGTAATCATGAACGAGTTTTCCACTACATTCGGCTATTGCATTAGATGTCATGGGGAACACAATCCTAGCTTCGCATAAATTGTTTGAAATCTAGTCGTTGTTGCACTCATTTATTGCTTTAGTTAGTGAAGTAGTTTGAAAAACCAAAACCCGCCATTTACTTTATGCACCTTTGTTTCGGGAATATATATTACATCTGAAAATGGTGCTAATAGACATATTCTCACGCATTCCCTGTGGGATCAACCTCAACTCTGGTTGAGTTTTATATTTGATCAACGACTGCTTTACTATTCCTTTTGGAGTGTAAATTTGGGCGTATCAAATTTTGGTGCCGTTGCTGGGGAATACGACGAAGTAATAGTCTATTAGTTTCTATTTTCAGTTTGTAATACTAGTCCCTAATCTTACTTTTGTTTCTTGTTTTTGTTTCTTGGTAGGGATCTTGCATTGCATGCCAAACATCCGAAGCAAGGGTGAAGCAGTTTGTTCTCTACGACCTCGAGCTTACTAAATCGATCCATAGAATGAATGCCCAAGAACGCGAAGCAACTAGACTGAGAGAGTTGGCTGTGAAGCCTGCAGGTGGGGGGAAATGATGGTTTGGGTGACGACGACAATGCTGGAAATAAGGTACCACCGTAGCACTACTTAGATAGGTGCCGTTTCTTGGTGTTAGACCCCAAGTGCCTCAGCCGCCCCAAGCAGTGAACCATGACGACGAGGGTGCTGGGACCACTAGGGCAATTGTACTTCCCCCACTGCCCGCAGGTGTTAAGTTCTCTATTACTAGCACTATACTGCAGATGCTACAATTGAAAGGGTAGTTCAGTGGAGCAGCAACAGAGGATGCAAATCAGCATGTCCTCAACTTTTTGGTGACATGCCAATTGTCTGAGATTCCTGGCATCAGTCAGCAGGCAATTAGGTTGCGGTTATTCCCATTGGCTCTTTCTGGTGTGGTAACTAAGTGGCTGAATGAGCTTTCATATGATTCCATCAGCACTTGGGGAGAGTTAAAAGAGGCATTCTTGGAGAGGTTCTTCCTCGCATCAAGACAACTAAAAATCACAGACGACATTGGGTCTCACAAGCAACTGCCGAATGAAGCATTGCATGAGACTTGGGAGAGATTCAAGCAGAAGCTTAAGCAGTGCCCCGATCATTTCCTTACAGATAAGCACTCGAACGCATCTTCTACAGGTCCTGCAACTTTATGACAAAGCCGATCATCGATGCTACTTGTGGGGGATCATACATGTCTAGGACTTTCCCAGACATAGTGGTGATTTTAGATTAGGTAGCTAAGAACAACAGGGCATGGTACACGAGAGATGGAGACTGTCCGGGGCTCGTCTTTGAGATGATTGCAGAACAACGAAAAAAGGAGGAGGAACAGGATCAAGACATGGCCTACATGAAGACCCAACTGGACTTGTTGGCAAAGCGGTTCTTAGTTGGAGGTGCCAAAAAGGTAAAAGCTGTAGACACAATGTCCAGGTATGATGACCATGGTTATAATTATGATGAGGAGGCGAACTTCTTAGGCAGCCAGGGGGTTACCGGCCGTTCAACGCTGGTAATCAAGGTCAGAACTATGGTTGTGATCAGAACTATCAAGGAAACTGGCAGAACAGAGATGACTAGAGGAATCGAGAATGCTAGAATGATTGCGGGGAAACTCCAAATCAGAAGAGATGATGGCAAAAGTGCTTGACAAAGTTGAGTCCACTGAGGTAGGGATGCGAGATATAAAAAGGGAGATGTCCAATGTTCGGCATTTGGTCGACTCGTATTCCACCTCGATCAAGCAATTAAAGCAGCAAATGGAGGAATTGTCAGCCGCTATAAATCAGAGAAAAGCTGGGTTGCTTCCGACCGACACTATTTAGAATCCAAAAAATGATGTTCATTGTGTGACAGTAACCATGAGAAGCGGTAAGGTACTCTCTGACCCTGTTATACCTAGTAATGCGGGTTTGGATGCAGCTAGGGGAAAGATGCCTAACCCCGTGGAGGTGCATGTTAATGATTTGAGTGAAGAAGCAAGGTGACACTAGCAGAGCTTGAGATTACTAAAGAGCCTAAGGTGACACCAGCAATGACCCAACCTCTGCTAGCCATTCCTAAGCCACCACCACCATTCCCACAGAGGTTACAGAAAAAGGTCGAAGATGGCAAGTTTCAGAAGTTCTTGTCCATGCTAAAAGAGGTTTCAGTTAACATCCCTCTAGTGGAGGCACTTGAGCAGATGCCGGGCTACGCTAAGTTCATGAAAGACTTAGTGAATAAAAAGAGGAAAGAGACAATCGAGTTGGCAAACAATCTCCACCATTGTAGTGCCATTGCCACAAGATCTCTTGTAGAAAAGAAGGAAGATCCGAGAGCTTTCACTATCCTGTGTACCATTGGAGCATTTGATTTCGCAAGAGCTCTCTGTGATCTGGGTGCCAGCATCAACTTGATGCCGCTGGCAGTTTACAGGCAGCTGGGCTTAAGAGCCCCCACACCTACTACAATGAGACTACTTATGGTAAATAGATCGGTAAATTGGCCCATAGGGATTCTATGTAATGTGCTGGTTCGTGTGGGCAAGTTCATTTTTCCTGCAGACTTTGTATTCTGGACTTTCAGGTGGATTTTGAGGTTCCCATCATCCTTGGGAGACCATTTTTGGCTACTAGCAGGGTATTGGTAAACGTAGAGCAAGGAGAGCGGACTTTCAAACTCAACACGGAAGAGGTGAAGTTCAATGTGTGTGCTGCAATGAAGAGACCTAAAAAGGTGGTGGTGATGTCTATCCTAGATGTTGAAGATGATTGTCTTTCTGAGATCCCACTTATGGAAACAATGAGTGTAGACATACTAGCAGTGGTGTTGATGAACTTCCCAGATGATGGTATTAGCGGGTATGCAAACACCGTGAATGCGTTGCAAGGTAGGGGAACCAGGCCATTTGTCCCCTGATTGGACCTGCAGAACAGGTCCATACTGCCAGCCAAACCTTCCATTGAGGAGCCTCCAGCTGTGGAGCTCAAGGAGCTACTCCAATACCTCAGGTATGTATTTTTAGGTACTGACAACACTCTTCCTGTGATTGTAGCTGCAGATCTTTATGACAACCAAGTGGAGGCATTGCTGGGGGTCCTCCAAAAGTTCAAGCAAGCTATTGGTTGGACCATTGCGGATATCATAGGGATTCCCCGGGGGATATGCACGCATAAGATCAAATTAGAGGATAATTGTGTGCCCTGTATTGATCACCAGCGTAGGCTGAACCCACCTATGCAAGAGGTGGTGAATAAAGAGATCATCAAGTGGTTGTATGCTGGGTTGATTTACCCTATTTTTGACAGCAAGTGGGTCAGTCCAGTGTAGTGTGTCTTGAAGAAAGGGGGCATGACAGTGGTGGCCAACGACAAAAATGAGTTGGTCCCATTAAGACCTGTGACTGGATAGCGAGTGTGCATGGACTACCGGAAGCTGAATAAATGAACCTTGAAGGACCATTTCTCCATGCCCTTCATGGACTAGATGTTAGACAGGTTGGCAGGTAAAGGGTGGTACTGCTTCTTGGATGGGTACTCGGGCTACAATCAGATATCCATAGCCCCAGAGGATCAGGAGAAGACTACTTTCACTTGCCATATGGGACTTTTTCTTTTAGAAGGATGCCCTTCGGGCTGTGCAATGCCCCATCCATCTTCCAGCATTGTATGATGTCGATCTTTTCTGACATGGTTGAAGACACCATCGAGGTATTTATGGATGACTTCTCTATAGTGGGTGATTCCTTTGATACATGTCCGTTGAATCTTAGCAGGGCACTACAACGTTGTGAGGAGGCTAACTTGGTGCTAAATTGGGAAAAGTGCCACTTCATGGTCAAAGAGCAGGCAGTTCTTGGCCATAATATTTGTGAGCAGGGCCTAGAAGTGGATAAGGCGAAGATCGTGGTGATTGAGAAACTGCCGCCTCCCATATCTGTGAAGGGGGTTCAGAGTTTCCTTGGGCATGCAGGCTTCTACCGACGTTTTATGAAAGACTTCTCCAAGATCACACATCTTTTCTGCAAACTATTGGAGAAGGATGCAAAGTTCCACTTTGATGATACGTGCAAGCATGCCTTTGTGACTCAGAAGCAAAAGCTGATTTCCGTTCCTGTGGTGGTTGCACCTAACTGGACTGCCTTGTTTGAGGTAATGTGTAATGCAAGCGGAATTACTATGGGTATTGTGCTCTGACAGAAGCAGAACAAGAGTTTCCACCCATATACTACACCAACAAGATCCTCAATGATGCTCAAAAGAACTATACAGTGACTGAGCAGGAATTACTGGCTCTATGCATTTGACAAGTTCCAGGCATACTTATTAGGCACCAAATCAATAGTGCACACCAACCATGAGGCTTTGGTATACCTCATGGCAAAGAAAGATACTAAACTGCGGTTGATCAGATGGGTTCTCCTGCTGCAGGAGTTTGACTTCGAGGTCCTAGATAGAAAAGGATCTGAGAACCAAGTAGCAGACCACTTGTCCAGATTGGAGGATGAGCCAAGACTGAAGGATTGGTTGAACATCGATGATTCCTTTTCTAATTAGCAGGTATTGGCAGCTGCTGTTGACCTCATTCTTTTGTTTGCTGATTTTGCTAACTTTCTAGTGAGCAATATTATGCCAGAGGGCCTTAACCCTCACCAGAGAAAGAAGTTTCTTTTTGATGTGTGCAGGTACTTCTGGTGTGACCCATACTTGTTTAGAACATGTGCTGATGGGGTTATCAGGCGATGCATTCCAGAAGTGGAGATGTTGAGTATAATGGAGGTCTGTCACTCATCAGCAGTGGGGGGGTCATCATAGTGGGGCCAGAACGGCGAAAAAGATTCTCTAATATGGGTACTACTAGCCCACCATTTATAAAGACACCCACAACTTAGTGCTTGGGTGTGACTAATGCCAGCGACAGGGAAACATCTCGAAGCGCAAAGAGTTGCCCATGACCCCGATTCTTGAGGTAAAATTTTTGATGTCTAGGGCATTGACTTCATGGGCCCATTTGTGAGTTCGTATGGAATAAAGTACATCTTGGTGACAGTAGACTATGTCTCCAAATGGGTGGAGACAGTTGCATTTTCAAACAATAAGAGCAAGAGTGTTGTCCAATTTCTGAGGCGGAACATCTTTTCCAGATTTGGGACACCCAGAACTATCATTAGTGATGGGGGTTCTCACTTCTGTAACAAGGTTTTCCGTGTAGCACTCACAAAATATGGAGTACGACAGCACAAATTACCATACCTTATCACCCGTAGACTAGTGGATAGGTTGAAGTGTCAAATAAAGAGATTAGGAAATCCTGACCAAGTCTGTGAGTGCTACTTGGACGGATTGGGTGAGGAAGCTAGATGGTGCTCTTTGGGATTACCGAATGGCTTACAAGACACCCATCAGTATGTCACCATTTCAGTTGGTGTTTGGTAAAGGCTGTAATCTACCCATGGAGTTAGAGCACAAGGCACTCTGGCTTTGAAGAAGCTCAACATGAATTGGGAGGAGGCTGTTGACCTAAGACTTGACCAGCTCAATGAGTTGGATAAGTTTCACCTCTAAGCATATGAGAGTGCAGCATTATACAAAGAGAGGATGAAGATCCAAAATGATAAGCATATTGCTCAATAGAGTTTTAGTGTTGGTGACAAGGTACTTTTATACAACTCCTGGTTGAGGCTCTTCCTAGGAAAACTCAAGTCAAGGTGGTCTGGCCCGTACACGATTAGCCAGGTGTTTCTCCATGGTGCAATCGAGCTAGAGGCAGAAAATGAGGATCGGTTCAAGGTAAATGGACAAAGGATGAAGCAATTCTTGGGTACAGTAGAGGATGCCTCAGGGATTAAGGTCTTACTCCTTCATGAAGTCTGAGTAGTCAAGACAATGCGTCGTGCTGCGACGTTAAATCAAGCGCTCCATGGGAGGCAACCCATGCATTGTAATAGTAGTTAAAAAATGCGAATGTTGTTACATAGGTCATGCATTTTTCTTGTTTTTAGTAGTATTTTCAGGTGAGTGCAGGTGCCATTTTGGAGAGCGGATCCGCACACAGAGAGCTGGACGTCAAACCTGTTGAAAGTTGGCAAAGTGTAACACCACGTTTTGCTACACGGGCCATCTGACCTAGGAGGGTTCGTGTGGTTGCTCATCATGCATTATGCTTATGACCCAGGCATGTTAATAAGGTGACATTGTTGAAGTGCGACCACACGGGCCGTTACACGACCCGTCTATACTCACACGGCCCGTGTGGCCCATCGTTTAGTAGGCGTGCGTGGGAGAAGTTGTGTTCGTGAAATTAGCGAAGTAAAGTGACACAGTTGGTCCACATAGATCGTGCATCATGTTACGGCTTGTGCCACAGGCCGTTTGACATCTGCGTGCAAAAATGCGCCAAGTATGGGGAGACAGATGCTGAAATGGGCCGTGACAAGTGTCACGACCCGTGAGGTTGGGCGTTAAGGTAACATCCACGATTAAGGGGCCAGGTAAGTATCAATTTCTCTAAGGAAAGTGGGACAGACGGTCCAAAAGGATCGTGACATGTGTCACGGGCCGTGAGACCGCCCGTGTTGCAAGGTTTGACCGATCAACCTAGTTGACCAAATTATTTTAAATACCTTTTTGGTCACCACAACCCACTTCAAGATTTCCCATTCTCTCTCTACTCTCACGGTTCCCCCTCCCCTTTTCTCACCTTCTCTCCTAAAACCCCAACAAATTACCATCTTATTTGTGACAATTTGTGAATTAATCACACGATTCGTAGCTTAAACCAAGTGTGGGTATCAAGATTTTCAAGCAACTCCTCTTCTTCATTGCTATTCACTAAATAAGAACTTAATTTCTCTATCTTCAAATGTTGATTTTGGTGCTTGCATGTATAGTTCTTAGTCAAAGATTAGTTCTTTCTTTATTTAAAGCATCATAATTTGCATTGTTGATGTTGGGTGTGCATGTGGTGGTGAAAACCACCATTGTTGAGCTCTTAAGGTCTAAACCAGCAAATGTGAGGATTTTTGTTACTTTTTGACATAACTTTCGGGGAAATTGACTTTTATATGATATTATGTTGAGGTAAACATGTTTAACGTGGGGTGAAATAGCACGAACTTATGTGTATGTGCATAATGAGTTGAAGAATGGGCAAAGGGGGGCCGGGCAGCTAGTTTAACCTCCCATTTAGTGGCTCACGGTGTGTAACAACCCGTGCCATGCTGTCCGTCAGATCAACGACCAAGTGTCCCTAGACGAGCCCTTTCACGGACCGTGTCTCGTTACACGGGTTGTGTAGGGTCTCTTGACCCTGTCCACGTGCATTATTTTACATAGGTTGCTTTTAATTTTTAAGTTATATATGTTCATAAGTGCAATGGTCCTATGATAGACTGGGTGATTCCATTTTTAAGGGTTATTATCACTTTTGTGGCACACAGGAAGTCTGAGTACCCGTTAGTATGTCAACCTGCGTGTTCAATAATTTCTAACAATGTGTATTCCTTTGTGGCACGTGTAAGTACTATAGGTCTACGATGCAGCTTAGTCAGAAACAGTGATAGGGATGAGCTTGTGTCACGCCTCCATGACTCCCCAACAATATCATCTAGCAATTAGGCTGGGAGTGACTCAGGTGATGACTCCTCAAGTGGGTCCGAAGTTCGCTATACAGGCAATGTCTCCCCCCACTCTCCTCGTACTATGCGGGCCCGTGCATCAGGTCATTGCAGAGCTCCCCAGTCTAACGAGGGAATTCCTTCCACGTGAGTTGAGGAGGAGGCAGCTGCCCCGGAACAGGAGAACACTTCAGACTAGGACGAGTAGGGGCAAACTTCGGAGGCTGAGAGACGATACTGAAGAGTAGGCAAATAAGGTCGAACTCCGGGACAGTTATGATGAGGCCATTCGTTTTGCTGTCTTCCGAATGATAGACTCCAAAACTGCTAGGGAACTTATTATCTTTTTGAAGGGCCGGTGGACAATCCCAGGTGATAAGGATATCTACACCAACGAACTTACAAAAGGTTCCAGGGGGTTTAAACAGCGGTCGGTCCTTCCGGAGGTTTGGGTAATCACTAACCAAGTTGATAGAGTTCTGGAAATCAGAGATACTTTTAACTCATATAAGTTCGGTTGGATGGTGCAACCACCAGGGTACTATGGGCCCGCCATTGTTGGAGAGTTCTATTCCAACCATGTCGCTAGTCTGCTGAACTCGGTGGAGGGTACCTAATTAAGAAAGGTGAAGAGGCAAGTCGTCCTTACTAGGTCCCCAAGGTCATATGTAATGGTGCAGGGTACACGAGTGAATATATCAGAAACTATCATCAACCAATTTCTATTTGGG
Source organism: Solanum medicagineum (assembly GCA_026153255.1). Classification (NCBI taxonomy): domain Eukaryota; kingdom Viridiplantae; phylum Streptophyta; class Magnoliopsida; order Solanales; family Solanaceae; genus Solanum; species Solanum medicagineum. Next base: position 19,862 of record JAPFFP010044214.1, read on the forward strand.
CCTGATTACCAAGCTCCTTCAGATGCTTAGTTCATGGATAGACACATGCAGATTATGGATGCGGTGTGGATGTTTAATTCATCGTCTAGGGCTATTTTGTTAGGAGAGATCGCAGAGTGAATAGCCATCCAGGGGGTGGAGGTGCCTTGGGTTACAGACCCCAGGTGTCCTACCGCCGAAGCATCGTTGACATTTGTTGTAAAATTTTGGTGGTCGATGGTGCGGGCCAGGTTACGGCCCACAGGAAACGATAACCTACTCCAGCCTTCACATGCTTCTCTAATAGCATGCCTGATGTCTAGATGTGGAGTAAATATGGGCCGAATTATTGCTTTCGAGATGCGGGATCGAGCTTTATCTGAGAAAGTTGGCATGCACTTCCCATGCCTGGTTCGTGCCCTTTGCAAACAGGCCGGTGTTCCCACTACTCCTTTTTTGGACAAGCAGATAGCTCCCAAGGGTGTAGCCAACATTGCCCTGATTAAGGACATCTAAAACCCGCTCATGAGGAGCAGAACACGTCCACTTGGGGGGCCGTCAAACTTCCCATCCGCACCTCCACAACAACCCTTGCCATTTGAGGACTACACCACCGCCACACCATCAAGCGCGACTTCTGAGCAGCCCGAGGGTAGTGATGCAGCTCCTCCAGTTTAGCAAGGGTACCCATATATGCCTTACGAGTTTTTGGCCAGATTGGTAGCGGAACAGTGGTAGACACGCGCTACGAGGATTCCACAGGTGGTCCATTCTCATTCGCAGTGGGTGGTATACCAACATAAAGAAGCCCTTCTGAGCTGAATCACCACCTTGCAGAGCCAAGTCAACACGTTGGAGGGATACATCCATAGCATGTTCGGGAGTATGACTGTGGATGAAATGAAGGATCTGGTACAGACAGTGAATTGTATGAAGGCTCAAATTGCTAAGCTGACTACACAGTACCAGGCCCCTGCACCTGCCCTGCCTCTAGAGTCGTGGATGAACCTTTTCAATGTCCCACTGGCGCCGGTTCTGGATGAAATATGGGGTGTTCCACCAGCCCCATCTGAGGCACCCGCACCACCCACTGAGCAGCTCAGGAGGAAGGATAAGGGTAAGCGATGCGGTCACCAAAAGAGTCCTCCTTATGACCCCCAAAAATAATAAAATCGGCAGATGCGCAAGGCCGCTAGGGCCCGGTGCCAAGTAGCAGCTAAACGGGCAAAATGAGAGCGGCTGGCAACAGAGGCAGCACGTGCAGGAACCTCCGGTAGCACCTTTGGACCGGATGCTACATATGCTGATGATGATACCGTTGGAGGGCCTGGTCCTACTGACACTGCTGGCGCCTAGGGTGTCCCAAGGACATTGTGAACCTCCGCCTAGGGCAAAAGCCTAAGTTGAGGGTGGCTTATGTTGGCCCTGGTCCTTTAGAAATATATTTTGAACCTTGACCCAAGCCAAAGGCTTAAGTTGAGGGTGGCTAGTGCAGGGAGAGCAGAAAAATGAGTGGAAAAGAATAAAGTGATAAAAGGAGAAAAAGAAATGGGTTTGACCGTGAGCAAAGCAATGAATGAAAAAAAAGAATAAAAATGAGTGAATGAGCACGGAAATCACTTCTTGTACTATAGAAAGTGGGAAAAATAGGGTCAAGAAAAGTTGGTGACCAAAAAGCAAATGGCTGAGTCGAAGGAAGTGTCTGGGAGAGGCCGTTTATTCACTTTAATCCTAAATATACCTCACACGAGCCTGAGCCTACGTTACAAGTCGAAAACGTCCTAATGTGATCCTAAAAAGGTCATCCAAAAGTTAAGGTGGTGAAAATAAGGGCAAGTTCATGATCGATACGTGTGTTTCCACTGGAAGTCATTTCTGAGAGTGAGTGACTACATTCCAGTCTCTGTTTATATGCTTATGTTAAGTGTGAGTCTTCTTTGTGGTGAGGGTACTATCTTGCATTAATTGATTGCTAACTTAACTAGGTCTCTTTATTCTTGGTCATATGTGGACTGACCATGCATGCATGATGTTTTCCTTAATCTTTGTGGGTCCATTTGGGGTGTGAGCACATTCTTAAACTTGTTAGTAGGACATATATATTGAAAATTATAGGGGCAATCTATATTCTAAGTGAGCACTAGCATTTATGCATTGTTTGGTTGAGTCATTGTTGCTTAAAGATAAGCAATCATTCTAAGTTGAGTGTGTTGATGAGTCATAGAAATACGAATCTTTTAACGCTTTAAACAAAGGATTTTTGTGCGTTCTCAAGCAAATTTGTTATTTTGATTTTCATTTTTTTTGCTTTTCAGGAAAAAGACTAAGGCATAGTAGAGATGAGAGTACGAAAAAAAGGATGAGAAAGAGTGCAAAGAGGAGCAAAAATGGAACCATGTGCGGGCACACGGGGCCTACACGACTTGTGTACTTCCACACAGACTGTGAGGCCCATCGAGGCCTTACACTTGGCTGATGGCAGGGGCTATTTGGTGAAGGCAAGTCCCATGGCATGTGTCACGAATCATGGGACGTCAAACGGGTCGTCATAAAGCTCATCAAAGTGACGTGAAGGGGTAGTCCGTCGAAAGTTGAAATATTTTGGCCAAGTGGCACGAGACGGCATGTCTCACGGGTCGTGGAGAGTATGACGGGCCATCACAAGTCTCATTTAGCTTATGTGAAGGTGACACCATTGAAAAACAAGGAAAATAGTCTAAGTGAAGCCAGACGGAGAGTTACACGGACCATATGACCAATCACGGTCTGTGACATGACGGCGTGTGAGAAGACGAGCAAGAAAATGGGTAAGGCATGGCAAACGGTTCGTGAAACTGGCCGTTTAAGCTCACACGACCCGTCTATTGGCGCATGGAGAGGCTGTTGGCGAGGAAACAAAGTGCAACCACACGGACCATTTGACGGTCCGTTTACCTTCACACGGACCATTTGGTGACCCGTGTCCATGACGACAAATTTTTCTATTTTGATTAGGATTAGGTTTTCTTTATATAGAAATAGTTATTTTATTTCATTTTTACTTGGTCTTGGACGGCTAGAGCTAGAAAACATTGAAAAATATTATTTTGTTAGAGATTTCACAAGATTTTGGGATTTTGCTTATTGAATTCAAGATTGTAACTTGTGGATTCATCGATTCTTCAATAGTAAGTCATTTATTATGAATTCCTTGTATCATTGCGAGTTTTTTCCCTTGAATATGTTAGGCTAAACCCACAACTAGGGTTGTGGGAACCATGACAAATCAATAAGAGAGGCAAATATGGTGTAAATCTCGGGATTGTTTTGCGTATATATCGTAGTAATTTTCGTTATAATTTCTTCCTTGATGAACCGACGCATTAGGGTAAGCCTTTATTCATTACATGCCTGAAAGGGATGTTTTAATTAGGAAAAGAGTTCTATGACGAAAATTTAAGGTTTTTAACCTAGTCTAAGTACTTGAGACCGAAAGGTGAGATTATTCTTGGATTAACAACAGGGTTAAAAAATGTATATGTTCTGAGACCGAAAGGTGATGAATGATATGCATTTAAGGGGGACCGAAGGTGAATTAGATGTTACATAACTTGTTAGATCTTGTATATGTAATCATGAACGAGTTTCCCACTAGATTTGGCTATCGCATTAGATGTCATGGGGAACACAATCCTAGCTTTGTATAAATTGTTTAAAATCTAGTTGTTCTTGCACTTATTATTGCTTTAGTTTAGTAAAGTAGTTTGTAAACCAAAGTCCCTATTTACTTTTTGCACTTTTGTTTCGGGAATAGATATTACATCTGAAAATGGTGCTAATAGATATATTCTCATGCATTCCATGTGGGATCAACCTCAACTCTGGTTGAGTTCTATATTTGATCAACGACCTCTTTACTATTCCTTTTGGAGTGTAAATTTGGGCATATCAGTTAGGTATATCAGGATTACATAATGGTATTCTTAGATAGGGAGACTCTAGCCAATTTGATCCTCTTAGACATGCTTGGCTTCTACGTTATTTCAGGCATGAATATTTGTCACCCCATCATTCTATCCTTGACTATTATGCCAAGACTGTGACCTTAGTTTAACTAGGTTAGCCTCTGTTAGTCTGGATGGGTGCCCCTAGCTTTTATCAAAAAGGGGTGATCTCTAATGTTTGTTCTCGGTGTATGATGGACAGGGGTTGGTTATCTTATTTGTATCATGTATGCAACCCTTCTAAGGATCCATCATCTTTAGAGACCACAAGATTGGTAAGAGAGTTTATGGATGTGTTTCTTACCAGCTTACCGGGTGTTCCTTCGAACGTTATACTAGTTTTTATATTGATATAGATATGGGCACCAAGCCCATCTCTATATCTCCTCATCGAATGTCTCTTGATGAATTGAAGGAGTTTAATGAACAGTTGGAGGATTTGTTGGATTCAGCCTAGCGTTTCACCTTGGTGTGCACCAGTGTTGTTTGTGAACAAGAAGGATGTACCACGAGAATATTTATTGATTATCGCCAGTTGAACAAAGTTACCATCAAGAACAACTATCTCTTGCCAAGTATCGGTGATTTATTAAACCAGCTCCAGGGTGCTGCTATGTCCTCCAAGATAGATTTGAGATCGAGCTACCACCAATTTAGAGTTCAGGAGTTTAATTTCTGAAAGACCGCCTTTTAGGATTCGTTATGGGCACTATGATTTGGTGGTTATGTCCTTTGATTTGACTAATGCTTTAGCTGCTTTCATAGAGTTGATGAATTGGGTATTCAAGCCTTATTTGGACCCTTTTGTGATTGTATTCATCGATGAAATCTTGGTCTATTCCAGGAGTGAGGCGGACCACATCCTTTACTTAAGGAGTATACTCTAGAGACTATGTGAATAGAAGCTATATGTCAAGTTCTCAAAATGCGAGTTGTGTCTCAATTTTGTGGCTTTCTTGAGTCCTGTGGTGACTAAGGATGGTATTATGGTTGATTCGGCCAATAGTGGTTCGTGATTGGATGAGACCCGCCTCAATGACTAAGATTTAGGGTCGTTTGGTTTGAATGGAAATTATGATGGGATAAGTTTTGCTTGGATAAGTTATGATGGGATAAGTTATGATGGGATTAGTTACGCTAGAGTAATTTTTATTGTTTGTTTGGTTTGGCATATTCAAAATGTTATTCATAGTGTAATTTCTAAGAATAAGATGTTTGTTTATTAAAGTACCCTTCACCTTAATTAGTTTTTTTTTAATTTTCTTTGCAAGCTTTAATTATTCATTGTTAAAAATAAATTTTTATCTTTTAACATATGTGTATACATTTTCATGATTATTTCATGTGTTTTAAATTAAACTTTCATATTATGTAACTTAAAAATAAAAATTCTATCTTATTTAGCTTTAAATAAAAAATTTCATCTTATTTAACTTAAAAAATAAAAATTTCATTTTATTTAGCTTAAAAATAAAACTTCCATCTTATTTAGCTTAAAAATAAAACTTCCATTTTAAGTTTACTAAAAGTACAAAAAAATATTATTGAAATAATTGACATTATAATTGATGAGTAATAAGCTATTTAATTTGAAATATAGAATTTAGCAGTTGAGTGAACATTTTAAGAGAAATCAAAATATAATAATCATAAGTATTAGACAAATTAATTTAACTTATAATATATTCATAAATAAAAATTGTACTTATAAAATATAATTTTTTAATTAAAAATATTTAAAAACAACGATTAATCAACTATTATAAATATTATTAAAAGATGTGTTAATATACATAAATGTAAAAATAGTGTATGAAAGAGAGTTTAAGGGAGATATTTTTGTTATTTTACATACTTTATCCCAGGATAAGTTATCCTGGGATTATTATTCCATTTCTTAGAAGGGATAACTTATCCCAGGACTAATTGTTAATCTTGGGATAAGTTATCCCAGTCTGTGCAACCAAATAGGGAATTAAATGTCACTAAAAAATTATCCTACGATTATTTTTCCTTATCCATCACACCAAACGACCCCTTAGAGTTTTGTTAGTCTAAAAGGTTATTATTGCCAATTCGTTCAGGGGTTCTCCTCTGTTGTAGCTTCTTTGACCAGTCTTACACGGAAACTTGTGTCATTTGTATGGACTGATGAGTGTGTGGTGAGCATCCACAATTTCAAAGAGTTATTGACTTCTAATGTCGCCCAAGTTACACCTCCTTTTTGAGGATAAAACAGTCATTGTCAAGAATTAGAACATAACCAAGGTTGGGGTCGAAATCACGGGAATACGTAGACTTAAGAGAATTCAGTTAACGTAATTTGAGTGATTAACCGGCTTACTTCCCCAAGGGGGTTTTGCAATAATCAATGGAAAAGTAAACCTAACTAACACAAGAGTTAAATCAATATGGAGAGAAACTAGGGTATTGTGTTCCCTATAATTCCCTAACTTAGTATCACCGAATAACCTAATTTTTTTCTAGTGTATAGCATGTAGGATGGTGAGTTAAGTTCATCAAACACTTTGGTCCAGAAGAGAGGTAAATTTTACTACGTAACTTGGCCCATCTCCATAGTGTGCATTACTAACTCTTACCTATTAGTCCCAGTACAACCTCCCCTTGGCCCAGTTCGGTTGATTAGACAAGAATACATCAATCGAATCCTGTTAATTAATCTCTTTTTCTATTCATTACTACCTTGGTCTAGTCAATAATATTAGGTAGGTTCTAATATTGGCAACCACTAGAAAACATGCAAAACTAAGAGAGTTAATTAATACATGCATGCACACTTTCAAAGAATTATGAATTATTTGGTTTTACCTTGTTAGTTATTCATGGTTCCCATAACCCTAGTATTGGATTTAGCTACTCATGACTTGTATGCAAGATTTATGAATTGGAATAGCATAATAGAGCACTTATACAGCTGAATTAAGAACAAGCAAATCCAACTTCAAAGAGAATCACAAGACTAAAGATTAGATTGAAGTACAAGTGTTTCTCAAAACTCTCCAATATTGTCTCACTATTTTCCTCTCTAATTATCTTGTTCTTTGTGTAGCATACGAAAACTTCATGAAAATAACCTAAAAACCTATTTATAATATTTAAAATACAAGTCCTAAACACAATAGGATAATTGGGTCAGCACGCCTTACATACAAGTTTACGGGCCGTATTGCATTCCACGACTTGTAATCAAGGTCTCGTATAGTGCTTCTGGAAATCTAGACTTCAAGTCTACTATACACCTCTACGACCCATAAAGTGATTTATGATCCGTAGGGGGGTTTCGTCTGATGAATCTTCAGAAAGTCCCTCATCTCTGATCCTCAGGTCACGAACCATGTTCTACGACTCGTAAATCAATCCACGACCTATCTGCATATTCGTAGAATCAACTTCTGAACATCATCCCCTCACTGGAATTGTCCAAAAATCCACTTCACGTCCTGTAGAGTGAACTATGGCCCATAAAGGGTCTCGTATTGCATCAAATTTAGCAACTTTTGTACATTCTTCCTAAAATCAAGGACAACTCCAGAATCCTGCATATATAATACAAAAAAACATAAAACCAACTATCATCACATTGAGAACACACAAAATTCTAATTTTTAAGCATCAAAAGTGTTGTATTTTGATAGCACATCAACACCTTCAACTTAAAATTGTTGCTTGTCCTCAAGCGACATACTCAATCTATATAAGTAATACAGTAGCACAGACCTCAACCCAATGACATACATCATATTAATTCTAAACTTAGATACCCACATCACTTTTTCAAAACAGAATCAGATAGCCATCTAGCGAACCAATATAGACTAGTGCATATGACAACACAACTATGAAAAATGAGGTACTATGAATAATTCACAATCATTGAAGAAGTTTAGTGCTAACAATGCAATGCAAGTGCCCTTACAAAGAAGTCTCATAACTCACTCTCAATGCTGTTTTCATGTATAACCTTGGGATTATGCAAAATCACTCACTCTCGCAAACGATATTCATGCATTATTCCCAATACCATAGGCTTGACCCTATACTCATGATTAAGACCTTCAACTACTTAGACTAGGATGACTTTAGGACTTTCTAGGCTTGTCATGTAGGCTCAGAGGGCCTTGGTCTGGTATTTTGGGAATATAATGACTAAAGGCCCTCCTAGACACTGCATTTTTCTACACTTTTCCCTACCAACTCAGTTATTTTCCATCTCATTCTCCCTTCCTCCTATATTAAGCTTTTCTGGGTGTTTTTTTGTGAGACCCCCTGTTTCTCATCTTCCATAATATATATAGGGTGTCATGTTATATAAAAAATATATGATTTTAGATAGAAACTAAGGATAATAAGGCTGCCAATAAGTTGTAATATCGAGAACTTAATGTTTTAAGCCAAAGAAATACTGTAAATACACATTCGGGATTAAAGAAATGGCCCAAGTGGTACCTCGCCCTTTTCAAAAGGTTCAAATTACGTTTCACATTTTAGATGAGACCAAGAGTGTATAATTTTCTAATAATAGAATTTAAAAGGGTATTTTAATAGCACAAAGGTCATAAGTTAAGTTTTGGAATAAAGAAAGTTGTAAGATAAAGGTTGACCAAAGTTACCGTAAGCTTCTTTAAGGAATCCTTCTTAAATTTGGGTCACATGTATCAGGATGTATCTCCCAAAATATAAGAGAATAGAAGGAGCATGACCTATCAAATTGAAAATCTATGTCTAGTTTGCAACGCATAAAACTGCACGTCAATCCAACTTCAGAATAGAAGTTATGATAGTTTTACCGTGATTGTCCGAGCATGAAACCGGGTCATGGGCCAGATCGGTCAAACCCACCTAGATGTCGGCTAATTTGACCTTTTTAAAGCTCAAAATAGCTCCATCTTTGTCCCCCAATTGTTTAGAAACTGACGAGAAAGCTCCCTCAAGGTACCTAGGTGATTTATGTAAGTTTTTCGCATTTTTATGTTAAAATTCGTCCCCGTGCCTAGAAATGCATACCTTACGCTTTGCAATTGTCCCCCTCCTATTAGCTATGTTTAGGGCTGTTTTTAGACTATAAAAAGGTGGTGTTCTTTCTGCTTATTCTTGGTTTGCATCTAGTTTGTTTAGGTAATAACCTTGAGGCTCTTTTTTGGTCATTTTTACAAAGTTCTACGGACATTTTCTTACGTAAATACTATACGGAGAATCTGGTCATTAATGCTCAATTTTGGAGTATTTATAGGCGTGTTTAAACTAGGTATATATAGTTGTTATGAAGCTTAGAATGTAAGGAACAACTCCCGTGAAGAAGCTTTAGGCCATTGGACGTTCGTCAGATAGGTATGTTAAGGCTAAGCTCCGTCCCTCCTTTTAGCATGAAACCCGAGAAATTCCCAAAACATCAAATGCTATATTTTACTATTCTGTTGTTAGAAAGACCTTTTATGAAAGGCATTGGGATTGCAGTTGAATTATTTTCATGATGGTATTAGGTTGATATTCCATTCGTTCGCTTAAATTGGACATTTAGTATCTTTATATCAATTTATCATTTTCCTGACTACTTGTCCATATGTTGGGGGTTGCTCTTTTTGGTGTGGTATCACTAAAAATAAAGGCAAATTACAAGGGGAATGTAGTACTCATAATCTGTCCTTGTCTATACTAAAACCATATTTGAAGCATTTAGCAAGTAACATGTTGATTTCCAATATTCTTTAGTATAATGCTCCTATTTAAATTACTTAGGCACTTGATTCTTTTCAAATACTTTCTCTTACTAATTAACATGGAACCGAGTATAAAGACTATGTGAATCACCTTTATGAACATTTTCAAAGTTAAGACCTCGTTCTAAATGTTGAGTTAAATTTTCAAACTTATTCAAAAGAAGTGTAAGATCGCATGAGTCATCTGTATATGCTATGATAATGATTATGATGCCATGATTATTAATAAGTGTACCAATGAGCCAAGATTGGCTAAATTCATGTTATGGCCTTCTATGTGCATTCAACGGTCACACCATACATTGCGCGTTATGCATGGACTTCGAGCTATAATCAGAGGTATAAGGCCTATTTTACCAAATGATTATATGTATGTATATTGTACATATGGCCACAAGTTGGCAAATATGATGTCGGTCAGATATCGAAAAGGACCACCATTGCTAACATATGGCTGGGAATGTCATGCATTTGCATCTATATATATGTATTCACGACATGTGATACTCGAGCATACCATGCATATTTGATCGCTAGGAGGTTAATTGTTGGCCTTTAAGGTTACTTGAGTTTTGGTTACATGTGGTATTTCTATTACTTTTTTTTACTATAGTTACCTATGGTTTTACTTTCTGCCTTCTATACTAGTACATGTTTATTCGTACTGATGTCCCGTTGCCCGGGGACACTGCATTTTATTTCGTATGTACAGGTTTAGGTAGGGACTCTGATCGACCCCTCCACTAGGAGCCCAATTCAGCTGTGAGTTGCTATGCTCTACCTTTTCCTGGAGCTTTCACAGGATGCTTACTTTTTATTATACAGTTAGGTATAGTCGGGCCCTATCCCCGCAGTGTTAGTGATTATCTTAGAGGCTATTATGGACATGTTATTTTAGGTTGGCTCTTTTGTGCCTTTCAGTCTCTAGTGATAGGATTGACATGTATATATAGTGTGTGTCTATTCCTCTGTTGTTGTAGCCTTGTCGGCTTGCTAGTGTTCTATTATTTTGGTTTACCTATCTTGTTGTACATGATTTATTGATGAATAGGTCATGACCTAAACAGTCCGGACTTCGTATTTCAGATGTTATACTACCCGATTTTCTTTTAGCATCCTGTTTAGTTAATTAGCATGTTCAATGGCTTAGTCGGCCAATAATGGTATCGAGTGCCAGTAGCGCCTCCCCTCTTTTTGGGCGTGACAAACATGGTATCAGAGCAAGTCGTGTCCCATGGAGTCCACAATGCCGTGTCTAGTGGAATCTTGCTTATGAGTGTGTTGTGCACCACACTTATAATCAGGAGGCTATGAGGCATTTAGGGATGGTTAGCATTCTTTCACTTAATATATCATGCGATAGAGCAAAGTTATAGGAACATATGAAATCTAAATCATGCTTTGTGGTTTGTTTTATTTGTCAGGCTGTCTACATTAAGGAGATGGCATAACGTGAGGTAGGTATGGATCCAAGAGAAGGTACCAGTCTTTCCTTGCTAGGTCAGGCGGATATATTCCCTGTTGAGGCACACAAAAAGTCTCTAGTATCCATATTACCAGATTCACCGGCACCTGTTGAGGTCTAGGGGATGAGGCAGGCTGTTCAGCTACTGACTAGGATGGTTTTTATTCATGAGAGACAACCCGAGGTGAGAGTAGGCGCTAGAAGGGATCAACAGAAAGCTCAAAGGTACGAGAGTTTCTTCACTTGGCCCCTCCAATATTTATAGGGTCCAGTCCCACTGAGGATCCCCAGGACTTTATAGACCATATGCATAGAGAATTGAGGGTGATGCATGCCTCCGTCACCAAGGTAGTAGAGTTGGCTTCTTTTCGACTACGTGATGTTTCCATCTTGTGGTACGAAGCATGGAAGAGATCCAGGGGGTCTGATGCTCCGCTAGCAGAGTGGGAGGACTTCTCTAAGGCATTTTTAGCCCATTACCTACCCCAAGAGGTTCGAGAGTCCTGTCTTGACTAGTTTATCAGTTTGAGGTAGGGGGATATGAGCGTAAGGGAGTATAGCCCTAGGTTTAATTCTTTGGCGAGATATGCGCTGGATATTATACGTACTATGATTGCCATAGTTCATTGTCATGTGGATGCTTTTGGGGATCATTTGATTAGAGAAAATAGGATACCTCTTTACAGGATGGTGTAGATATTTCCTGTATATAGGCTTTTGCTCAGACTACAAAGGACCTTTCTCTTCGGATTCTGGATACCCGTAGAGATAGGGAGAAGAATAAGAGGGCTCATACTCTATGGGCCATAACTTCTTTAGATCCACTCGTCTTAATTTAGCAGATATCATATATGGATTAGGATATTTGATTATTCTGTATATATTATATACTAAAATAGGAAAAATAACTAATAATCACTTAGTAGGACTTTGACTAGATATTGCAAAATTTTAAGTGGCACATCCGTTATTTCAAAATTATACCTAGTAAAATGGATTTTTTGTAGATAGTACACTAAAATAGGAAAGTAACTATTAATCACTTAGTTGGACTTCACTGGATATGATAAAAATCCAACTATCACCTCTCTGTATTTTAAAATTATGTCGAGTAACTTCTTTTCTCGAATAAGTGATAGTTTCTTAACGAATTTTATGTAGATATTACGCACTAAAATAGAAAAATTAACTAATAATCATATAGTAGGACTTAATTGAACAAGATAAAATTCCTACATACACCTCTCTATATTTCAAAATTATGTTGAGTAGCTTCTTTTCTAGAATTACTAATGATACTAAAATCTAAGTATTATATTAAAATATTGTTTGAAATTTAAACAGATTTAGAAAAATCTGCATATATTAAATTTGTTATTTAAAATTTGATATGGATTATGGTAGAAATATTGATACATTATCAATGTGCTTGAGAGATATTGCGGTGTGAATATGATTTTTTTCGTGTTACATGTCATAAACAAACATTATAGAACTTTTCTATTAACTTTAATTTGTGTCTTAATTTCACGTGTGATAACCAAATTTAACCTAATATAATAATACAAATATAAAATTATTTATTATCATATATAAGCAACTAAAATATAAAGTGAATTGCTTAGAATATGAATTAACGACAAAGTCAAATTTTTAGTACAACATCATGACACATTAGAAAGTTATCTTGAAGAATATATTCTGTCACACAAAATAAAAAGATTTCGTCCCATAAAATCAAGAAAGATTCTAAGTATATTCCTAAGCTTTCACGATCCAAAAACCAAGGTCATGATGATATTTATCCTAATCCACTAATGAGGAAGTCAACTATTATCTGAACCAAATATTTTTCAAAACACTAAATAAATGTAAAAAAGTAACGAAAGCAATTCTTGAAGTTAAGTTAAGATTTTGTAGAATTGACAATGTTCAATTTTTCAACTCGTTTCATTAATGGCATTTTCATAATTATGGTTTATTCTAAGGGTCTCTTGTGACTTCCTATGCTCCCTAAAGGATTCCTAATGACCTAAACTCTATTCCTAACATTCTAATTCATTCCTCACATTTGAAAATTTCCTCAGGTCTCTTTCAAAAAACTCTTGTGAGTTTTAAGCTTGATCAAGGATGGCCTTCTTCGTCACTAAATTTCTTATTGAATCTTCTTCATTAGCTAAGGTATGTGGGTTTTGATTCTTGTTCCTTTTCAACCAAGAAAACCCAAACTCTTTTTAAGTGTTTTTTTTTTATGAATTTTAACTTACTTTAAATACGGGTTTTAAGAATTATGATTTAATAAATTCAATTAATGTATGGGCTACGCTTTATTGATGATTTTAAGTTGATTTAAGCCTAGTATGATGGTTTGCTTTGAAGTTATGAAGTTATGAAAGAGCATGTCCCCTTTAAAGCTTGATCTGTGCATGGATAATTTATGTTATGATTTAAATGTGAATTTTACTTATGTTTACCTGAATTTCATAATGTATTTTTGATTTAAGTTTGAATCTCTACTACCTGTGCTATTCTCATTTCATTCATGGCATATGGATACATGACTATGGTTTTTACGAAGTTTATGAAGTGAGTCAAGAACCATCTATGTTTATGTATATGTTTTTGAAAAGATTATGGCTATGACAAGATCACATACATGTCTAAGATTATGGCTCAAGGAGTAATTATGGGTGTTTACACCGCTATGTTAAAGGGAGCATCGATTGAGGTTTGAGGCAGGGTGGGATATCCCCAAGGGTCCATACTCATCTCTTAAGAAGGTGCTCCAGAGGAGCTAATCCTATGCATGGAAAGTATTGCATGAAGAATGTTTTGGCTTTTTGGCCTATTATGCATGATTACGAAGGATGTGATTTTTCCTTTAAGCCTAAGAATGGATGTAAACGATTTGAAAGTCCTATGTCTCTTTTACAAGTATGTATATATATGTATTCTTGTGGGATGACAACCTAGCACCGATTGATTAGAGGCAAGGTGGGCTATCTCCAAGGGTCCATACTCTTTTCCTTAAAATATGTGCCTAACATAGGTATATGTTTATGCCCCTAAGGGGAAAGAATGTTAAGGATCAACCTTTGGAAAGTAGGTTACCTCTTATATGTTGTGGGAGAGACAACAGGTTTCCAAGGCATAGCTCACTTGGTCTCGTCTCGATTACGGTCCTATCCTCAATATATGTATCAAGTACTTTCACATTCATACATCATGTATCTTATGTGATATTGATATATTGTTCTCTTGATCTATGATTCTTTTTATATATGGGCCCTTGTCATCTAACATTGAATGCAGGTTTGATAAGTCATATGCATTACATGCCCTCATACTTAGTACATTCAAATGTACTAATGTATACTTTTGCCTGCATGATCTAACCATCTAGGGATCGAAGAGTATGTTTACCCTCCGTACGACATCTAGCTTGGATCTTGAGATTGTCTTATTGTGGTGAGTCCTATCTTCCAAGGACAACCCACCTTTCCTCTACCTATGGTGTTTGGTTTATATTATTTACTTTGAGGGTGAGCCAAGGACATGTCTTAGCCCCCATCCTATCTTATGATTAGAGGCATTGTTGGACATCTTGTAGACCTCCTTACGCTTATGTGCTAAGTGTTATATTCAGATAATTATTTTATTGATATGGCTATGTCAATATGGTTTGATTATGAGCTTGCGTTATGGATTCATGTTATGTTGTGAAAGATCCTATGTCCCGTATTGGCCCCATAGAGTGAGTCATACTTACCCCCCGCCCTTAATCCTATATGCTATATGCTTTTTGAATCCATGTTAATCCTTATTCCCCATGATATTCCTATAGTGTTAGTCCTACTTTCCCGTCCCATAAAATGATTCGTTTACTATTCATATGCGCTTTCGAATCGATGATGTGTGAATGAATGCTACGAGGCTTGTTTGGGAACTCTCGGGTTCCCATTCGCCATGTCACTCCTAGACCCTAAGTCTGGGTTGTGACAAGCTTGGTATTAGAGCACTAGGTTTGTAAATGATCCTCGGAGTCCAAAATGTCGCATCAATAGAGTCCTATTCATAGGTGTAAAGTGCACTATGCCTTTGAGTAGGAGGCTATGACGATGTTCTAGGAGTTATCTTACTTCTT
>JAPFFP010044215.1:0-12593 GCA_026153255.1 Solanum medicagineum
AGATTTAGTTTGGTTATATGAACATGATTTTTTTTGTATATTATTTGACTTCAACTGCTTTATGTAATCATACATCCATACTCCTTAATCGCTGGCTGATGCCCCTCATATGCTACAATTGGCTGGTATCAGCCAGTTTCAGAGGTTGCCAGAATCCAAATTGGAGTTAATTTGTCAATCAGTTTTCTAAGCCTTGGTAATGTTTTGTCGTTTATGTTTTTCATGATATTATAAGGTGAACTATGATGATGGTGATCAAGAAATATTAAATCTTGCAAACGAAAACTGGGAACTCATCGAAGATGACAACACTTCCAATCCTGTGGGTCCTGCCAGGCTTTTCTTTCCCTTCTCTTCTCTATTCTTCTGTTCTGTACTTGTCTTTATTTGCTTGACTTATTGGATGGATGTAATTCAGATACAAGAGAGTCTTCCCAGTTCAAGTGATATGTTTGACATGTAAGCTTCGTTCACCTAAATTATACTCTTGCATTTCCTTATGTCACTAGTTTGCTTCTCTTGTGTTGTTTGTTGTCTATCTTCACCTTTAGTTGGAAGTTTATGCTATATGCATTTAAGAGTTTATGCTAAATCGATGCATCAGAAAAGTGATACTTGTATCCAATCAGATATTATGCTAAATCTTCTTGCAAAGGTGGGTTCTTGACTGATGTATCCATCGCCATAAGCATCCTAGCAAGTAGAGAAAATTTGAGAGTAATTTACGTCAGTCAGGTTACACCATGCAAAAATGGTTTGTCGAGCGGATGACTTTCAGAATGTGTTTGGGAAATTTAAACCTTACTTTTTGCCTCCGGCTTTATTTAATTTGTTCACATAATTACTGACAATCAGCCTCCCTCATTTTTCTTCTTAAGAAAACAACAGGCATGAGAAGTTATACCTCATTTTCCAGATATTTTCTGTTTCTTTCTAGCAGTTTTTGTTGTTAGGCGATCTCTTTCTAGTATATTTTGGATTTAAACAAGATGTTAACACTTTTTTAGAGTGTATTTTAAGAGCTAAAAATGTTTTTAGAAAGAAACTAGAAGTCAAGTTTGTGTATGTGAACAATAAAAATCAACAAAATATTGTTATGTTATACAATTTTTTTTTTCAATTTTGAAGTATTAATGAACTTTTGAAATAAAACCCAGTAAAGGAACTGTCAATGAAATGTTTATGGGTGTTCAAATAGCTTTTTGGTATGATGGTAAACACTCGATCCTAACAGTGGTATCAGAGTCTACGACATGGAATAGCAACATGCTACATGAGGTAGGTGTTGGGAGGGGGATTGTTGGTTAGCATCAACATCCTACCTATGACAAGAAGCATGAGGGTGCTAAGATGGCCCGAGTTGGAGTCATGACTCATGATCGAACATGGCGCTTGCTTGGTTGGCATAGTTAAAAAATAAAGTTGTGTCCTTTCCATCAGCTATAGCTTTTGGCATGATGGTAAACATTTGATTCTTACAAGTAACTAATCAGACTCCATATTATTTGTACAGTGGTGCATTAAGTAGACTAGTTTTGATGCACGTGTGTTGCAACTGAATATCAAATCTTGTAGTATATTATTTTTTAAAATAATACTAATATTATTAAATAAAATTTTAAATAATTAAAATGAAATAATAAAGAATAAGTTTCTATGAATAATGGATGTGAAATTTCTTTTGATTATTAACGGTGTATATACTGAAAATTGTGAAATTAATATTCAAAAATATCTATATCTATCTATTTCTAACACAAAGTTATATATGGATAAGGTGATGTGACACGTCTATAACCTCCTATTACATTTTTTTCTTCTTCTTTTTTCTTTTGACTTTTTCTTTCTCATTTTAAAATTAATTTGATATGTATAAAGATAAAAAAAATCACTCTTAAAATCTCTTAATTACACCTCATAAATATACCTTCTCCTTCCTTTTATATAATTTGTTGTTTAGTTATTGTCGTATTATTGGAGTTCATGTTTTTAATTTAATGCAAATATAAATGATATAAATATCAATATAAAATATAAAAGATATATTAAATTGCGTGTTTTTAGTTTAGGGTATTATAGGAAGTTAACTTTCAAGATAGGGTTATAATTTCACTGAACCCAAACTCACTCAACGACTGCAAATTATACTTGAGTTTTATAAGAAGAGAAGAATAGTAAATTTAAAAATGCATAGCTTAAAAATGTGAGGAAGTCTCTTCGTTTATCGACAATAAAAGGTAGTATGAACATGCACTTATTGTGATTTATCATAAAAGTCACTACTTTTTGAAAAAGTTACAACCCTTCGAAAAGGTCACAACTCATCAGTAAAGTCAAAACTCTTCAAAAGTCACAATTCTACAATATGAAAATTAAAGATGTCTGCTTCTAATGTAATATAAATAAATATAATATAATATATGAAAGATACATCTATTGTTCTTTTACAAATTGAACACAAAGAAATGACTTTTTCAGATCCTTTTGTGTACCAATGAAGATATGTTGTAAAGAAAAAGAAAAAGGGATGTAAGGAGTAGGTTTTTTAGTATTGTAAATCTTTTTAATTTAAATATTGGTAAAATTAGAAGAATATCATCAGTAGTAACCCTTTAGTCTTTGAGAGTTTTTGATAAAAACAACTTTTTTTAATTTAAATGTGGATAAAATTGAAAGACCATTGTTAATGTCCTTTTGATAGTATGAAACACAAAATTAGTTTTAAAGAAACTGAAAAGGTATCATTAATCTTGAAATGGAGGGACTACATTGACTATGATAAATTTCCGAAGATTTTTAAACCAGTGAGATACAAAGAAAAGTAAACAGAAATGGTACTTTTTTTTTTTTATATAAAATGGAAGATGAATACAATTATAAGAAAGTGAATAAACTGTTGAAAGTACTCAAATTGTATATATGAAGTCACATAAATCTTCCCTTGTAATTTATTTATATATCAGTCGGTGCTAGTTTCGTTCTTTCTGTTTCCTTTTCTATCCGTTCCATTTTTCCATATCTAGTTTATCCTGCTTATGGATTTTTGAGATGAGGGTTCCCAGGAAATAGCCTCTCTACCTCTATGAGGTAGTGGTAAGGTCTGTGTGCATTCTACCCTCCCCAGATCCCACTTGTGGGATTCCACTGGATATGTTGTTGTTGTATCAGTCGGTGCCAATTTATTTATGTTATAAAAATTTAATTATAAATGTGCAAAAATGATATAGATGCAGAACAAGAAAAGATGTAACAAATATTTACTTTATTTTTGTATTGCTTCTCATCCTTAATAGTATGAAAAATAAGATGTCATAAAGACACAAAATCCAGTCTGAATTCTTCGAAATAAACTATCAAAAGTGTAAGACAAACTATGTAGACACCTAAGTTGAACTTTATGCTTCTTTTTGTAGGACTTATGAGAGGATTCCACAGTTATGCAAATTCTCTTCAAAATGGGAATTGAAGGATATAGTGACAATAATAATAATGTCGTCAGTAGGATAGGAATGCTGAGGTTAAGACATGTAACTTTTCGTTGAGTGACTTCTTTTAAAAATGGTTTTGTTTATGTATGGCTGCGTAGTTGGACTTTTTAAAGTAGGACAATTAAGCAAGGGGTATTTTAGTAATTTAACTTTAGAGTTTTGAAAGTTCATGCATTTAAAGTAATATAGATTTTTTAACGTCCAAGACTATGGGGACACTTTAAGCAACACAAAACAAAGTCACTAGAAGTACTATGTTTTCCTATGACCTTTAGTTTTATGTTATACTTCAAAGCTATTACTTTATCAAATATCTATGTATAACAAATTTAGTGGTTGATAAATAACGAAAGTTATTACTTTTTAATGTGCAGGCCGCTTAGTTGCTTTATTGATTCATATCGCCATACAAGGAAAAAGAAGAATGTGAGTGTACTTGTGCGGAAGCTTTCTGCCTATGAGCTATGCGTCTTTGTTCAGATCTCCTATGTGATCTCTTTATACTGCAAAAGTATCACGTTGCCTTTCAGGAAATTCTCATGATAAAGTTCGAAGATACATTCCATTTTGTTTCCTTTTGGTGGTTTAATCCCATAACTGAATCTATAGGTATGTTTAATTGATGAGTGGAGTGCTCTTTGCGTAAGGAGTTTTTCTGTTTTCTTTTGTTGGAGATGAGCAAAGCCCGAGATACTTATGATATAACTTCTGTCTTGAGTTACATTTGATCATCACAATTCAAATCTCCGAATTTGGAAAAAGCTGAAAGGGCCTCATCTTATGCTTTTATGAGGGTTGATCTTGGAAATTTTTTTTCATGGTTCTGCCTGTTTCTTTAGCTTTGGATGGTAGTAGGTCAATTTCTCTATAAGGAAACTATCTTTGTTATCTCTCGTTTTGTTAATTACATTTTGTTAAGTCAATTGCTGCATCAAAAGGTGAAACCTAATTAGCCTTTCTGAAGTGCATATATAGAAAACTTAAAGTTACATAGACAGAAGGTCCTCTATGAACTACAAATCACACCATTGATCAGAATCTTAGATCCTGATAAGGAAATATGTAGTGACACTTATCTCTTTCTTTTTCCCCGTTGTACGCTCTGCTTCAAGCGCATGTTTCTGCTTCATGTCAGCCTCCCTTGTTTTCTGTACAGCAACAACAGCTGCACTTCAAATTTGCTAGTTGGAATTGGCTGTATGAATCCTTACTATCCATTTGGGGTTTGCTCCAGTTTACCTGTCATAAATATTCAATAACCTTGGTTCTGTATAGCCAGAGCACACAGATCTCAAACAGACTAGAAAGACTCCATTTGGTGTTTGCTCCAGTTTGCTGGTTACAAATATTCAATAACCTTGGTTCTGTAGAACCAGATGTGTTTTTACAATTTCTACTCACATGCAGATCTCAAACGGACTAGAAAGACCCTGAGGAAACATTTTTTATTATCAACTATGGTTTTTATTGATAACAACAAGGCCAACTTGCCTGTATACAAGAGAGATACCAAAAAGGAGAGACCTACAAAATATAGTCCTCTCCAAGAGACACACCAGGTGCTCTATGCAAACAAGATTACATGGGTGCACAAAAAGAAAACAAGGGATCGGAGGGCAAAGCTCATCTACAGCCCTCCTAAAGCTCTCTTGTTTCTCTCTTTCCAAGTGACCTCACTAGAGCTGGAGAAGTAACATCTAATGCCTTGTGCCTTCTTCTCCTGGCTCTGCTCTTCTAACTGAACATCAACTCCTCCACTGATTTGGCATTACCCAAGAGATGTTATACCATGTAAACATATCCTCCCAAAACACCGTGGCTAATTTGTAATATAATAAAATGTGACCCACGAATGGAGGTGGAGTACAATAGTTCCATTGTACATGAACAAGGGTAATATCCAAAATTGTAACAATTATATGGGTATAAAATTGCTAAAACCACATTATGATGGTCTGGGAGAGAGTTGTGGAAATAAGAGTGAGGAGAGGAGTATCCATTTCTAAGAATTGGTTTGGATTAATGCCAGGGCGAACGACTATTGAAGCACCCCATCTTGTGCAGATACTAGTGAAAAAATACAGGGAAAGTAAGAGGGACCTTTATATGATGTTCATTGATCTTGAGAAGGCTTACGATAGTTTTGAAGGATGTCCTATGGAGGTTTCTGGAAGCCAAAGGTGGTCCAATGGTGTATATGGGGTTAAGTGCTGGCTACTCAAGAACTCACATGTTCAGAAGATACATATTATGGAGATGGAGATGGAGATGGAGATGTTGAGATGGATGTATAGACATACTAAGAGTGACAAGATTAGAGATGAGGTTATTCAGGAGAAGGTGAGAGTGACCTTTGTGGCAGATAAGCTGAGAAAAGTGAGACTAAGATGGTTTTTTGAGCATGTATAAATGATGTGTGTCAATGCTCCAGTTAGGAGGCGTGAGAGGTTGGATCTAAGGGGTTATCTGAGGGGTAGGGGTAGATCGAAGAATTAGTGGGGGAAGTGATTAGACAAGATATTTGCAGCTTCATATTATTGAGGACATGACCTTAGATTGAAAAGAGTGGAGGTCGTGTATTAGTATAAAAGGGTAGTAGGTGTAGAATATTGTCTTGCCTTGTGACGATTTAAGGTTTTCCGTAGGACTAGTCCTGCCATTATATTCGTGTTGTTATTCCATCTCGATTTTCACTTTACTTTGCTACTGATATTGTTATTTCTTGTAGAACCTACATTGGTCTTTGTTAGCTGTTATGGTATATCTATTGTTTTTCCTTCTTTTACTTGGAGTTGATACATTTGAGCTGAGGGTTTTTTTGGAAACAACCTCTCTATCCCCATGAGGTAGTGGTAAGGTCTGCGTACATTTTACCTCCCTAGATCCCACATTTCACCGGGAATGTTGTTGTTGTTTGTTCATTCCATGGTGCTTTTCTTGCTACGGCTTGCTACTTATGCTTTAATTGTGCGTTGCACTTACAATTGCAACAGAGTTTGGTGCTTTTCTGCATGTCTTGTTTTTTGACTACTCCGTTAGATACCTTAATGGATAGCATTTTTCTCCTTGCTTCTGGTGAGCAGAAGATGAAAGTATATCTCACCTATTTTCTGTTATCCTGGTTTAAGATTTGCTTAAAAACTTCTTTGCTGGTATTTCATATTTCACCTATTTTCGGAGTTGGTATAGTTTTGGGTAGAACTTGCATGAGTGAATACCTTTTCTTGCTACAGCTTGCTACTTGTGCTTTAATTGTGCTTTGCACTTACAACCGCAACAGAGTTTGGTGCTTTTCTGCATCTCCTCTTTTTGATTACTCTGTTAGATGCCTTAATGGATTGCATTTTTCTCACTGCTTCTGGTGAGCTGAAGATGCAAATTTATCTCTCCGGTTTTATGGTATCCTGGTTTAAGATTTGCTTAAGAACAACTTTGCTGGTATTTCATATTTCATCTATTTTCGGAGTTGGTATAGTTTTGGGTAGAACCTGCATGAGTTAATACCATTCTTTATGGACTGAAATGTGTTTTCACTTTATGAGACCTATTTCCTCTGCATTCTTAGAGTCAATTTTGTGAGCAGGCTTTAAATGTTGTTGATGATGTGGCGGTGCTAACTCCTGGTACTGAGAGCAAGAAGATCGTTCACAGCAAAGCGAAGTTATATAGGGTAAGTTGGTCCAACTTTAATTATAGCCCGGTACACTAATCCCTGCTCTCTCTTCTCTTCTGTAGTCATCATATTGTCATAGGGTTTGTCGCTTTTCTTATTTTTTGAAAATTAAAGAGTGGATCGTGCTTCTGTTTCTAAGGCGGAGGAGCGCCAGAAAAGAGCTCTTGAAATCGGGAATGAGTTGCTTCAGCATCCCCCATCTTCTGAAGAGGAGCTTATGGAGAAACTTGATGTGAGAGCCTTTTCTTTTCTCGTAACATCTCTTTACCCACTTAACTCTACGAAGCCAAAAGTACATAAAGACTAAGGGGCCTCAATTTGTCTATGAGATTCTGAAACCATTTTATAATTTTTTTTCCCACTGCGATGATTAATGCTTCTATGCAAATGTGTGTTTTTTCAACACTGTTTGTAAATTGTTTATCTCTTTATAACTGAATTTCTAAACTGGTTTGAGTTTTTTTCAGGTCAATAATTGTTGATTAATCCTAGTCCGTAGGATGAAATGATCGCCTTATTGGTTACCCCCCTTTAGAAAATTTTATTAGTTAAATTGGTTTAC
This sequence comes from Solanum medicagineum, assembly GCA_026153255.1. Classification (NCBI taxonomy): domain Eukaryota; kingdom Viridiplantae; phylum Streptophyta; class Magnoliopsida; order Solanales; family Solanaceae; genus Solanum; species Solanum medicagineum. The sequence goes on from JAPFFP010044215.1 coordinate 7,724, forward strand.
CACCTGAATTTTGACCTTATTAGTGAGGATTTGATTCCTACCTTGTAGAAACGGATCCTTTTCTGTGTATCCAATGTAGACTGATTATGGTTTGCATCGTATGAAATTCTGATAACCACTCCCAGGGAAAGATCATTTCCTTTAAAAGGCCTAGTTCTTAGATCATTTCCTTTAAGAGTTCTATTTCTTTTTCAAGACATTCTAGAATTGAAAGCCATGTCTATCTTTGTTTCGCTTAGCATAGGATGGCTCAAGTCCAGGTAAGGGATGCAGTAGGTTGATACACTGAATCTCTGATTAGGGACAAAATAACAGTAGGGATGTATAGTTTTCACACAGTCGACCCCTGCTAGTTTGTGTTGAGTTGCACTTGATTGAAGTTCTAGGAACTATATAATTTCTTGGAATGGACCATGGACAAAAAGAAGGTGCAAACACTTCAAATTTTGTGATTGTGTTCTCAGCTCTCGGACATATTTGTGCTGCATACCTCTGATTCTTATTTTCTTGATCACCCATTTCAGGCCATGTGTGGGTAACATCCTCTATGAGCATAAGCATAAGTGGTATTTTACCATGTTTAACACAATCTTTGAATTTTCTTATGGTTTCCCTAATGTATTTATGAAACCAGTAATATATTTAAGGGTGAGGTGGTCATAGAGCTTGCATCTTTAGATTTGGGATTGTTAGGTAAGATTTTCACCAGAAGGAAATTTTTAGGCTTGTACGGGAGACGAATGTGATACCTTATACTTAAAAGGAATAGTATACGAGGTTGAGTAACTCTTGTGTTTTTGAAGTTTGTTGTTTGTTCATTGGGTTTTACTTTCTGATCTATTAATGGAAAAAAGTTGTTTAGCTAACCTGGCAGATGGAAATAGATTATGATATCATTAATTAGAGCTGGCTTATTGAATGATACTAGATGACCTTCAATAAGCGATTCCACTAAAGAGAATGTTCTTGTTTTAAAAGTTTGGCAATTCAAGTAAAGTATTTAATTTACCCATTAATTTGGACTTGTTATGTACATAAATTAATCTCTTCAGGCTATGGGTTTGTTCTCAAACACCAAAGAAAGGAATTTCCCCAAAACTTCTAAAGAACAACATGAAAGGAAGAACTGGCCGTCACAAAAAGAGGTAAACAACTATTCTTATTAACTAGAGCTGGCTTGTAGTTAATGCTATTAAAAAACCTTCAGTAAGTACTAAAGTGATTGTACTCGTTTTGGAATATTTATGTGGATTCTAGAAAAGTGTTTTTTCTACTCCTTAGTATTGGACTTTCTATGTACATAAATTGAGTTTTGCAGGCATTGAGTTCTGTTTTGATCACCAAGAAAAACTACTTACCCAAAATCCACAAAGGACTACTTAAAAAAGAAAGAACTCCCTATCACAAGAAGAGGTAAACATTTATTATTATTAATTAGAGCTCGCTTATTGCTATTAGACATTCTTCAGTAAGTACTAAAGTGAATGTTCTCGTTTTGGAATATTTATGTGGATTCAAATAAAGTGTTTGTTCTACCCTTAGTTTTGGGCTTATTATGTACAAAAAATTGTGTAACGCAGGCATTGGACTCTGTTTTGGTCAGCAAGCGAAGTGACTTACCCAAAACCTCAAAACAACAATGTAAAAGGAAGAACTTGCCATCACAAGAAGAGGTAAAATTTATTATCATTAATTTGAGTTTTCTTATCTCACAGTTAATGAGATTAGACAACCTTCATTAAGTGATTACTTGGTGAATGTTCCATAAAATTCGCCAATGTGGTTATTTTTGTCGTGAAACTAGTTTTCTGTTTGTTTATTTTTCTGAAGGGAAGAGGATATTTTGTTTTTCCCATCTTCACTATGATTGTCCTCTATAGGTGCTATGGTCCTGATGTCATGAAGTTTTATAAAGAAGTTACCAGTTGTAACTGAAGAGCAAAGACTTTTGACCAATAAGGAATCTGATGTGCATACTTTTTGATATTTCCACCTTGTCTCTACCTGTATCAGTGTTTTGATGATCATATCTATCATCTCTTCCTTAGAAATCTGCGGATAAGGTTGTAAGAGAAGATGGCGTGCATCTGGTTGGCTGCAGAGTAAGGGTTTGGTGGCCACGTGATAAAATGTATGTGATCTCACTGAGTGTATATTTTATTTATTTTTGAGAATGAGTGGGTGACCCAATTTTGACCATAGTTTTATGATGCAGCTAAGCACCTGCTGTTCGTGTTAACTGTTGACTTACTCTATCACTATGTGAAGCAGAAATTGTTCATCTGAATAACTTAAGAGTGCACTAGAAACCTTTGGGGTGGGCCAGTGGTTTGTGGTTGAGACTTTCACGTTGGAGGTCTCAAGTTTGAAATCCCTTGCGAGCGAAAACAAGGGGTTTGCCTTCTGGGTCTAGTTCGAGCTTGGTGCGGGTTACCTCTCCTATATGGTTTGCGAGCTATTGCATAGGAGTGAGAGTTTATCCTGTGTCCACCCAAAGGGTAGCATTTACGGGTTTCCCTTGTCATTAAAAAAAATATAATGCATGCATTAACTTTGTGTATTAGTAATATCTTGTTTGATACACTTTTTCAACCTATGTATAACTAATGCAAGCATTGGTAATGGATTCTGTTTGGTATTAAGGTTTGTACAACTAATATTTGGAATAGTATTAGTAATGTAAAGGGTTTTAATGCATGCATTAGCATGATGAAAGACACAATTACCTCTCAAAACCTTTTTCACCTCCTTTCCACCATCTTTGTAGGGAGTATTTTTGTAAACCAATATATTTTTTAAAAACAAATTATGCAATGCATGTCATTTTTAATAAGAAATAATGCAAGCATTACTAATACACCATTTTCAACCCTTTTTTATAAGGCCTACCAAAACCCGGAATGAATTGCTTTATCATAATTTTCCTAATATGAATAATGCACATGCATCAACCTCAGTTATGATGTCAATTGCAGAAATAGGAAACATTTTGTAAATGGTAAGAATTAGATAACTAGAATAATGTAAAAAGAAATACTGAGCTCTATTTGAATCATGAAGATGCTACTGGCTTATATTGGACCCCAATTTAACTGGATGGGGCAAAGAAGGGGGTGTAGTATGGTCAGCTGTAATCTTAATGATTCTTGCTATAAAAATTATATACAAGTACCTGCTGTACTCCAACCATAATAAGGACTCAAGAGCATCTTAACATTTGGCATGAAACTCCGTGACAACTTGTCGTAGAGACGGGGGGAGCTGGTACACCTGCATGTTAACAATGTTTGACTAAGAGCTGAAAAAGGTAGATCTAATTAGTCAAACTATGTAAGTAGTGATTCCTTGGTTCCATTTTCTTGTTTAATTCCACTCATTGGATGCTCATATTCTCCTGGAAACAGTCGCCCTATGTTTTTAAACATAGGGGTCAGGCTGCGTAAATCCGACCCCCCCTTACCCCGCAATGGGCGGGAGCCTTTGAGGCATCGGGGCAATGTTGTTGTTGTTGGATACTCATATTCTCAAAAGCTTAGATTATTGAGGGCCTAGCATTATAGTTTATATTTGAGAAAGATAATGGTTTATCAGATTCTTTATGCTTTAAATAGAAAATGGGGGCTCTTTGCTCTTCTCAGTTCTCCACCCTTCCCCGCCCACCTAACAACAGCATACCCAGCGTAATCCCACAGTGGGGTGTGGGGAGGATAGGATGTACATAGACCCTACGCTACTTCAAGTAGGTAGAGAGATTGTTTCTGAGAGACCCGCGGCTCAAGTTCAACAAATCAAAATATTTGCAAAAAAGGGAATAGGACAGTGGGAAAAATTTGTTGACTGTTAAGGAAAGCCTTACAGAGCATCCAGAGAAAAGAAACAGTAACAAAATGTTTTTTTTTCCATTTTTTTTAATCAAAGAAAAAAGAAAAGAAACAGTAACAACAATGAAATAATGCAGTAATTGAAAAGTAAATACATGCATAGATCTGATATTACAATTGACCTGGTGCTCCCAGACTCCCACCAAGCCTAAAGCAGCTGAAAAGCGAGTCAAAGTTCACTAAGTCGCGACCTCCATGCCCTCCTATTAAGGTCATGTCCTAGGTAAACTTAAGTTGCCGCATGTCATGTTTAATCACCCACCTCAATACTTCTTTGTGTACCTCTACCTCTCTTCGCATCCACTATATTCATCCAACTCACACCTCTTTACTGTAATATATATTTCAAATCTGACATTCAACTAATAAAGGTAAAATATGATAAGGTAAAGGACATCATTAAGAAGATATACATTGGTACTTGGTTCGATCATTGTATCATTTCAGAGATTTGGTAGTATTGCTGCACAAAAAGATTTGGTGGCAATTTTTTGATAATTTTTCCCCCAAAAAGTTCGTTGGTCCATAGATGCTTATCAATAATAACTGCTTATTATCAATAATAACAAACTGTCCAGTGCAATTTCCATCGATTGGGTTTTAGGGAGGGTAGAGTGTGTGCAAACCTAACCCCTATCTTGGAGATAGAGAGACTATTTTCGAAAGACCATCATCTCAAGGAAAAACACCATCCGAAGCAGTGCAGAAAAAGAAATAACAGAAATGAAGAAATCATCTCAAAATACTTGGACAAACTATCATGAGCAGTAATATCAACATGATAATACAGTAATCGAAGTTCAACATAACAGCAGATTGTGACCAAACTAAATGGAGAAGAAACTGTCAGAGAAATACGGCAACTAATAGTACAGAAGGATAAGCGAGACAACCCTCGACTATCTAACTAAACTTCTACTCTAATCCATGTCCTCCATAAAGTCTTATCTAAGGTCATTTATTCTGTAAGCTAAAGCTGTATTATGTGT
>JAPFFP010044216.1:0-12592 GCA_026153255.1 Solanum medicagineum
TATGCAAGCTTGTCCCCAATTTCAAACCCCAAATTCCAAATTCACAATTCAAACTAACAACCAACCATCTTTTCATGATTTACCTTCGATTTCACACTTCCCTAACACACCCACAATCTTTAATTTACATAAATGAATTTAGAAATTAACATACCTTTCAAACTCCTTTCTAGACCCAATTCCTCATAGCCATCAAACCAAGCGTTTCCTTGACTAATTACCGCCTCCGTGCCACTTACGGTACCTAATATACCAAGCTTGAAGCGTCAAACAATCGAAAACTCGAAAAAAAATTGAATTTCCTCTTGGGTTACTGTAGCAACCCGAGAGTTATGGTTTTCTTCAGCTATGTTGATTGCTCTCCTTTGTTTTCTAAGTATAAGAACCCTTCTTGCACAAGATATATACATATATATATATACAAAAAGGAAAAAATCTTCCACTTGAACCAATCAAAAATAGCCACAACACATAACCCCACTAACAATTTAAATCTTAAAGACTATACTTTAGAATAAATTTACATTTGTCCCAAACTTTACCAAATTGAACCAATTAAGGACTTACGGGTCCTAACAGATACAAGTTAAGAGGACATCAATACATGGAATGTACGAGTATATAAAATGACCAACTAGGATTAAAGGTAAAATATGCGGTCAAATCTTTAACTCAGTAAAAATCTCAGTGATAGGAGTGAATGCACTATGAATAAAGTGACAACTTAATGTAAAAATATAGGAACTCAGGTATATGAAAATAATATAGTTTAACCTGGGGAGATTCTTTGACTGACAACCATCACTATAAGCGTAGTGATGATACAACATCTTGTCCACATTGCCAGGGCCATCTCGTACTTTGCTATGGTAGGGGACAAACCTTATTTATGGATCCATTTAACTTGGCTATTTCTGTGGCATATAAAGAGTCATATAATAGTTAGTATGATCCTATCCTACACTGGCTACATATTTTATGAGTTCAACTTGTTAATACTTTCATCCACATCAGTGCTCAAATATCCTAAACTATTTAATTATATGCTCATAATTTTAAGAATGTGATTACTCCAAATTACTTCTTTAATCTCTTGAGACTTAGCCCAACTCCATCTTTTCTCAACTTGTCACTTCCTATTAGATAAATTGGTTTTAAATGTAATGAAATCTTAAAATGACAGTTTCTTACTCAACTAGCTTTAAAACGCACAGTTTAAGAATGCTCATATGCATGCTCAAAATAAAGTAAACAAACTTATTAAACAATGTATGCTGAATTATATCTCAAGGGACTTCTTCAACTTAACTCCCACTTTCTATGTGTAAATTTTACATGAATTCTTTAGGTTCTAAAGGTAGCTATGTAATGCCTTGTCTTTACAATAAATTTTACAATAATGTTGTATCATCCAGTACTACACTATTAAAGAAATATCGTGTGCAAGTAATGTAAAAGTATTAACTCAAAACAATAGGCATATACTAGAGTGGACTTGAATTTGATTTTTTTAGGGCCGTACATACTTGGAAACTCAGAGGTTAGGATCATACTTGAAGAACATACTTAATGCCTGGAAGCCTAGCCCTTTTTCACCCCTCCAGTTCTTGTTCTCGATAGATCTAAGTGCTAATGAGGGGAAAGGGTCGTGGATACTGTTAAAGTGTTAGAAAGAACACCAAAAGGACAAGATTTTTTTTAAAATGGGATGGAAAGGACCGAACTACACCTTTACTAAAACAGTCGAGGCGTGATCACTTAACAAAGAGTCTCACAAATTGGATGCCAACGGATCCTTATTCCTTCGGTGATCACTTACGGGAAAGTGTCTCACTTGATCACTTAACACCTTTTCTAAGGAATCCCCAACCCATTTCAATTTTAATGCTCTCCAAGATCCTTGGGCATCTAATTTGTGAGACACCTTTACGGGTCGTGATCACTTCTATGGGTCATAGATTACCTTCCATAGAAACTGGTTTGTACATGTCTATATGGCACAAAAATTAGATTCATTCGTTAGGCTTCATGAACTTGTCTGAGTATAAATAATTAGGGGAAGTCAATATCTCCCCCTTGAGAATATTCATTCTCAAATCAAGGCCAAACTAAAAGTAGACTCAAAGAGCGAATGAAGCTCAATTCAAGTACTTAAACAATCAATTAATCAAAATTGCTAATTACTCAAACTCAAGACCAATCAACACAAAGATAGTGATAAGAAATATTACCTTCAACCTCATCATTGAAAGACATGAATAGATAGGGCTACCTAGCCTTCATATCCTCTTTAGCTTCCCATGTAACTTCCTTAGTAGCCTGGGTTCTCCATAAAACTTTAACAAAATCCTTAGCCTCAATTTGCAGAATTGGCGGTCAAGGATATATACTGAAATCTCCTAGTAAGACAAGATATATTTAACTCCAATGCTTTCAATAGGAATGACTAACAAAGGATATCTTAGCCACTTCTTGAGAATTGAAATGTGAAATACTAGATGGATCGCAGCCAATTCTAGTTGTAATTCCAACTCATAAGTAATGATGCCAATTCTCCTAATGATCTGATAAAGGCTGATATCTTGGGGACTAAGCTTTCCCTTCTTCCCAAACCTCATAAAGCCTTTCATTGGTGAAACCTTTAAGTACACCTAATCATCAACCTCAAATTCTCTGTCCTTCTTCTAACATATATGTAAGACTTCTGATGGCTTTGGGTGGTCCTAAACCTTCCTTGAATAACTTTGACCTTTTTCATATCCTGGTGAACAAAGTAATCCCTGTGAATCTTGCTTCACCAATCTTGAACCAACCAATAGGTGTCCTATATCTCCTCCCATAAAGAGCCTCATATAGAGCCATTTGTATACTAGAATGAAAGTAGTTATTGTAGGCAAACTCAATGAGTCAAAAATAATTATCCCAATTTCCATTGATGTCCAAAACAAATGACTTAACATGTCCTTAAAGGTTTGGATGGTATCCTCTGCATATCCATTTGGCTAAGGGTGAAAGGTCATTGTAAGATTCACCTTTGAGCCAAGCCCTTTCTAGAAATACTTGTAAAACTTTCATGTGAATTGGGATCCTCTATCATTGATGATGGATAGTGGTACCTCATGTAATCTAACAATCTCCTGAATGTATAATTTAGCATAGTTATCGGTAGTATTGGTCATCTTGATAGGAAAGAGGTGAACTGACTTGGTCATTTTTCTACTATCACTCAAATGGAATCACATGGTCTACGAGACCATGACTTCTCCATTATGAAACCCATATTGATCATCACTTACTTCCACTTTGGAATGTTTATATTTTCAGCTGCACCATAAGTCATTTGATGTTCCATGTTAACCTATTGTTAATTCGAGCACTTAGACACAAACTCTACAATGTCTTTTTTTAAGCCATTCCACCAATAATTCTCTCTCAAATCTCTTTACATCTTTGTCGAACCGTAATAAATGGAGTATTTGGTTCTATGGGGCTAAACAAAAATCCTATCCCATAGGCCATCAACCCTTGGGACATATAACCTGCCTTGGTACCAATATACCCTATCTCCCCCTTTTGTAAAGACTAATACTTTTTTCTTTTGGAGATATTCTTTAAATTTGAGAAAAATTGGATCCTGATCCTACTTTTCCCTTACTTCTACTGCTAATGAGGACTTGACTCCATTCTAAATAGTTACACCTCCCTCATTTGTATCAACTAGTTGTATCCCTAAACGAGCAAGTTTGTGAACTTCTTTGGCTAACTCCTTCTTATCTTCCTAAACATGTGTTGTGCTTTACATAGATAGACTGCTAAGAGCATCAACAATAACATTATCTTTACTTGGATGATAGTTAATGCATATGTCATAGCCCTTGAGAAATTCTAGAAATCTTCTCTGCCTCAAGTTCAACTCTTTCTAACTGAATACATACAACAAGCTTATATGGTCTGTGAATGTGTCAACTTGTCCGCCATAAAGATGGTGCCTCCAAATCTTGAGTGCAAACACCACCACAAATAACTCAAGGTCATGAGTTAGGTAATTCTTCTCATGTGTCTTGAAGTATTTGGAGGCACAAGCTATCACCTTACCTGTCTACATCATAACAGCCTAACCCAACTCTAGATACATCACAATAAACAACATTGTTTGTTCCCTTAGGTTTGGATAACACTGGAGCTGTGGTAAATCTAGTCTTTAACTCTGGAAACTCTTCTCATATGCCTCTGGTCATTGAACTTTTACCTTCTTTTGGGTCAACCTAGTCAGTGGAGCTAATATAGATGAAAATTCCTCTACAAAATGCCTTTGATATCACACTAACACCAAGAAACTCCTTATCTACATTAGGGAAGTGGGTCTTGGCCAGTTCTTCATTACCTCAATCTTTTGAGAGTCAACTAGGATACCCTTTCCAAACATTTTGTAGCCTAGAAATACCACGGATGCCAACCATAACTCACACTTTAAAAATTAGCATATAATCTCTGATCCTTGCAGGCCTTGTGGACGGTTCTAAGATGGTTAGCATGCTTCTCCTCATTTTTTGGATTATATAAGTATTTCATCTATGAACACGATGACGAACCTATCTAGATATTGCCTCAACACTTGGTTTATAAGGTCCATGAAGGCTATGGAAGAGTTACTTAATGCAAAGGACATAACAAGGAAATCATAATGCCCATAACAGGTTTTGAAGACCGTCTTTGGATGTCACTTTCTCTAACTTTCAATTGATTTAAGGTCTATCTTAGAAAAACATCTAGTACACAAAAGATGATCGAACAAATCCTTAATTTTAGGAATGGTATACTTATTGTTGATGGTGTCCATGTTAAATTGATGGTAGTCAATGCCCATCCTAAGGAAAACATTGTTCTTTCGCACATAGAACAAGAGCACCCTAAGACACGGCACTAGGTCTATGATACGTTTATCTAGAAGATCTTTGAACTACTCTTACAAATCTTTTAGCTCTGGTAGGGCCATTCTATATGGTATAAATGATATATACCTAGTGTATGCAAGGACATCAATCCTAAAGTCTATCTCCCCATCCAGAGGGCCTCCAGGCAGATCGTTAGGAAAAATTCCAAGAAACTCATTTACGACTGGACTAACTAGAGAGTTGTTGCCTCAACACTAGCATCTTTGAATCTAACTATAGAGTACATGAACCCCTTGGAAATTAAGTTCTTAGCCCTATGATATGAAATTAAATGACCCTTGGGCATATTTGGACTACCCCTTCACTCTAAGGCTGGCTCACCTGGAAATTAAAACTTGACTACTCTGGTTCTATAGTGTATGAATGCATAACAAGCATGAAGCCAGTCCTTACCAAGAATGATATTAAAATCTACCATATCTAACTCAACTTGATCATCAGCTAATTTGTCTTTATGGTATATTGACACTGGACAATCACTATAGACTCGTTGATCTAGCATAGACTCACCGCTTAGAGTGGAAATACAGAAAGGCTTAATAAGATATTGAGGACTTGAGTTTGCATTTAATTTCTAGTCAGAGAAGCTAGACATCAAATTTGTTGCTTCTGGGTAACACAATTGGAAGGCATAATCTTTTACCCAGTGAATTCAACATATTTCTATGCTTATCATCTTACAATATAATCATATAAACTTGAACACCTATGCTTTCTAAGTTCCAACTCCAACACAAGCTTGATAGCTTATAGCAGAGCGTCCATACTTTCCGAAAGAGAAAGATATAGAGTATAAAAAGAATATCTTCGAAAGTACTTCATAGACCATATCATTGAATAGAAGATCTAAAGGTTATTGGTTTAAGTATCAATTCGGCAAAATTAACAATCCTAATTCCCTATTTCAATTAATTCGGCCATTGCGCGCAAAATGAAAAATAATTAATAAAGAAAGAATCTTAATTGTTTTATCTTTTATTCATTGAATGTGGGAGATACGAAAGGAAAAAATAGAAAATAAAGAGCAATGAAAATAACATCACATTTACCTAAAGAAGATTTCTTCAAGCACCAACCAATGAGGTGGGAACAGAAAAACAAAAGGAAAAAAACTAACCAAAGTAGCCCACCAGTAGTGCGAAGGGAATTCTATGTTGCAAAAGAATAGACAAAAGGTTCGCAACAAAGGTAGACATGTCGGCACAAATGGAATGTTTAGCATCAAACTAGGTTGCTAAGTTTTACATAGTTTAACTTTTTTTTCCTGGATAAGGCAAAGATAAACATAGTTTCACTTGTTAAAATTTAGGTTTCTGGTTAAAAGTGGAAAATAATATAAGAAAGAACAATTGTAGAAAATATCTGTCACAAATCTAGACCTCCAAAATAATGTGATTTTTTTCGAGGACACACCATAGATAGGGTAAAGCAATAACTTACAAGCAAGTGCAGATCAAGGAATGAAATTTTTAAAAGCACCACGAAAGTGTTTAAGAGTTTTCCTATCTTTATTTTACGTGGATATGATCTTGGCTTTCCCTTTTGTGGTTCATTTTTGTCTTCTATCCTTCTCTGTTTCAAGTAGATATAAAGAGTTGTGTTTTTTATTCATCAGACATAAAATAGTGTTTTGTATTGAGGAATTGTTGGACGCATTGTAAACTTCTTTACGATATATGCAATGCGTTATGGTTAAGTCTATGTTATGTATTTGGTTATCTTTAAGTATCAATATTATACTTGCTCTTATATTGATGGAAAGATCCTAAGTCCCCGAATTTCCCCCATAGCGTCAGTCCAACTTTCTCATCCCTTAGAACTATGTCTAAATTGTTGATTACGCTTCCAAACTGGTGACACGAGTTTTGGTATCTTGACACTTGTTTGGGGACTCTTTGTTTCCCATACAGTGTGTCACATCCAGGCCTTAGGTCCGAGTCGTAACAAAGATGGTATCAGAGCCCTAGGTTTGTAATGATCCTTGGAGTCCAACATGCTGCGTCAAGTAGAGTCCTAATCATTGGTGTGCAGTGCACCATGCCTATGAGTGGGAGGCTACAACGATATTCTAAGAATTGTCTCTCTTCTTTATGTCTTGTGTCATGTTGTGAATAATTAATTTAGCTTCTTGATCTTGATGGTACCCTTACACTATTACAGAAGATGCCTCGTGGTAGACCTGCCAGAGCAGCCCTGACTTATGAGGGTCAAGCCTCACAAAGGCCTATGGATGAGCCTATCTCTAATGGTAAGCTCCAGATGACCTTTTCCATGCTTTCCCAGGTGGTGACTACTCAGACCGGGCAGGTCAACATTCCTCCGGATCTCAATATAGCTTCTAGAGTGAGGGATTTCACCCGGATGAATCCTCCAGAGTTCTTTGGGTCCAAGGCTGACGAGGATGCTCAGGAGTTGATTGATGAGCTCAAAAAGGTATTGAATGTCATGGGTGTCACTTCTGTGGAGAAGGTTGAGCTAGTTGCCTATCAGTTGAAAGATGTAGCATATGTGTGGTATACTTAGTGGTCTGTGGTGTGGTGATGCTGTTAATTGGGAAGAGTTCAAACTTACTTTTTTTGGATTGTTTCTTCCCACTTGAGCTTAGGGAAGCCAAGATGACTGGGTTCTCAAGCTCAAGCAGGCTAATACGGGTGTGAGGGATTATGCCCTCAAGTTCACGAAGCTCTCCAAGTATGCTCCGTCATTTCTAACTAATCCTCGTGCAAGAATACACAAGTTCATCTCCGGTGTCTCTTACTTGCTTGTACAAGAATGTCATATGTCCATGCTAAATCGGGACATGGAAATCTCTAGTATTATGGTGTATGCTAAACAGATTGAAGGAGAGAAACTTAAGGGGAGGAGAGTTCATGATGCTAAGAGGGCCCGTGTTGATGATGGGTTCTCTAGCTCTCGGGGTGGTAGTTTTGGTCACTTCCAACAAGGCCAACATTTCAATGGTCATGTGGCTAATGAAGGAGTGCCTCCTCCTAAGACATCGGTTATTGGTGGACCAAGGTATCCTCCGTGTCTCAAGTGTAGGAAGCATTATAGGGGTGATTGTTGGAGGGGCCTTGACACCTGCTATGGATGTGGTGACAAGGGTTATAAGATTGTTGATTGTCCTATAGCTGCTCAAGAGGGGCAGGGTTAGGTGGCTTAGGGTGATCTAAGCCAACCAAGAACTCCTCAAGGGATACCCTAAGGAACAACAGGTTTTATGCTCTTCATGCTCATCGAGTTGGTGGAGACGACCCCATATGTTACTACTGGTACGTTGAAAGTCTTTGAACTTGATGTTTATGTTTTGCTTGACCCGGGTACGAATTCTATCTTTTGTGATACCACTATTGGCTGTTATGTATGCTTAGAATTCCAAGATCTTAAGGGAAACCTTTTCGGTTATTACTTTCGTGGCTGAATCTTTTGTTGCACATAGAATTATCGTGGTTGTCCTATTTGATTGTTACACAAACTCTTCTCATGTGATCTTGTAGAACTTGAGATGTTAGACTTTGATAGGATTCTTGGGGTGGATTTAGTTGCTAAGGAAAATACAGGGGTTTTTTTCATAAGGGGGATTTGGTTATGTGTTCTGGATGTGGGGTAGTTTGAGCGACATGAAATGACTTCTATAGGCCCGGATTTAGTGTTGGAGGCTATGGAAAGAGTGAGATTGATCAAGAAAGGTTGGAGGTGGTTCGAGGTTGTCAAAAGTTATAGATGGAGGTTAAAAAGAGGGGTCTTGAGTGTCAGGTTAAGAGTGGGTATATGTGAAGGTCTCATAGATGGAGGATCTGGCTTTGTTTAAGGTACCTTAGAGGAGAGCTTACTTGGGCATGATAAGGCGATATCCCTATATTTTGTTTCCAATCCACTCAAGCCTATGGCGCTAGGTTCTTCCTTCTCCAAGTGGTCCTAATCCTTTCAATTCTTGAGTCTCATGGCATGACATGCTTACATATGCGCTAAAAGGATTTTCATGAAGATTTAAATGATTTGAATATGTTTTGATATGAGTTTTAATTACTTAATGATTTTTTTTTGAATGGTGAATTGTGCATTGTGCCTTGTGTTCGGAAGTTTCATGTTCTCACCCAAGCCTTTCAAGCCTTGTTCTTGTACATTCGAGGAACAATGTTCCGAAGGGGGAGATGATGTAAGGATTTGGATTTTTCATGCTTATGTATGTTGTTTAAGATCGTCATGGGCACCTTACGTCAAACCAAGATCAAAGGGATTTCTGTTGGCTAAGTTTGACACAAGTACCGGTAGAAGGGTCAACTTTAAAGGAGCATAACTTTTATCACACTTGGAAATAGGTGGCCCAAGACATGTTAAATGAAATCCCTTTGAGTTAGATTTGCAACAAACTTCGTTTCACCTCATTCCAGTGTCGGACGAAGGAGGTATGATCGTTTTCATGAGACCCTCCTATGCAGTGATGTCACACGGATAGTTTGATGGACAGTGCGAACTTGGACGAACCATTTGGATGTCTTGGGCTGGAAAATGCCATTTGTGGCCTTAGGAATGGGTATACCTTTGTGTTAGCTTTGCAATGCACTTGGTTTAACCTCATTCGGATGTCAGATGAAGGAGTTATGATCGTTTTAATGAGACCCTCTTGTGCAGTGGTGTCAAATGGATAGTTTGATGGAAAGTGATGCCTTTGACGGGCCATTTGGGTCAGTTGGGACTGGAAAAGGCCATATTTTTCACCAAGGAAGGTGACACGGCCAGTGGCACGGGCAATGTGGTTGCCTTTGACTGTGTGGATGGGCACAAGGTATGTCAAGGGAAGCTTGTTGGACTTAGGGGAAAATTTGGTTAAGGGTGGTGCCGTGGGCACCTTTGACGGGTCTTGTGAGGTATGATAGCCCATGGCACCTAGACGTGAAGTGGCCTGGCTACACTTTTGTGCCTATGTGTGGTGCAACAGACCATTAAATGGACCGTGAAGCATCACACTGCCCGTGAAGTGGTCTGTCAAAGAGACGAGATGCGAAATTTTTCTAAGTGTTCCCAACTCCTATATATTTTTCTAAGTCCCTTTTGACGGGCACTCCACACGACCCATGGAGTGTCACATGGCCAATCAAGCCTCCAGTAAGGCCACACTTTGACAAATTTTCCATCCGTTCACTAATGGTATTTTCGAAAATTTTAATTACTCTATTGACCTAAACCCTATTTAAAAGGATCATATTCATTACTCTCATCTCAAATACACTCTCAATATCTCAAGAGCCTCCCTCAAGACCCCAATACCAATTTCAAGGAAACTCAATGACAAGATTAGATTCAAAGACCCACTTCCAAGCTCCCATTCTTTCTCAACTCAATTTCAAGGAACTCAAAGTCTTAGGTATGAGGGTTGATCCTTGATTCCTTCCAATCAAGGAGACTCAAAATTATTTTCAAGAAAATCTTCATGGATTTTTCTTACTTTAATTTGGGGTTTTGAATATTATGATTCCTAAAATTCTGTTGATGCATGGGTAGTGTTTATTTGATGATTTTAATATGATTTAAACCATTATTGAGGATTTACTTTAGGCTTATAGGTATGCATGTCCCCTTTAAGAATTATTCATGCATGGGTGATTACACTATGGATTTAATTATGCTTTCACTTCAATTTCATATTATAAATGTTGATTTTAGATTGTATCTTAACTACCCATGTCATTCTCTCATTGTTCATAGCTTATGCATTCATGTACATGGATTGCTTTGAGAAAATATGTTATGGGTTATGCTCAATTTTGTTTTATGGTATAATTTTGATAAAATGTAGGTTATGACAATATTGTGATCACATATATGTATTTGATTTTGTCTCTTTGAGCATTTTGGGTGCTTGCAACATTTTTTGTATGAATGGCCTATTTCTATGCATGAGTATTATAACTATGAAACTATGATTTTGGCATTTGAGCCTAAGTATGAATTATTATGAATGGTACTTGGCTTTTACGCCCAATTATGCATTGAAATGATTTGGAAAATGACTATTGCCTCTTTGAAAGTATGTATATGTATATTATATGTATTCTTGTGGGATGACGACTTAGCACCGATGTATTGAGGGTGGGGGTGCTCTCTTTCCTTGACCTATGTGCCTAAGCATAGGGTCCATTCTGAAATGGGATGTATTCCCATAAGGAAAGATGCCTCCAAAATGGGATGTGTTCCCGTAAGGAGAAGAAATGATTTGATTTGATTTGTGATTTCTGGAAATCCTATCCGAAATGGGATGTGTTCCTGTAAGAAAGGTTGCTTCATACGAAATGGGATGTGTTCCCGTAAGGTGAAGTATAGTTTTGGCAAGTAGACCACCTCTTTACCGATGAGGGGTATTCATTGGGATTCCAAGTAATAGCTCGCTTGGTCTTACTTATGTCGGTTAAGATCACATCCCCACTATAAATATGAGCATCATTTGCATTTCATGCATAATGAATTTCATGGCATCTTTTTATATTTACATTCCTTGTTATATTTCTCTTTCGATAGTATGTGCCCTTGTCATCTAACAGTGATATTCAGGTTTTGATAAGTTACACGCATTGCACCCCGCATACTTAGTACATTCAAACGTACTAACGCATACTCTTGCCTACATGAATTTTACCATGTAGAGACCGGGGACCTTGATCATCCACCGTTCGACTCTTAGCTTGTAGTGGTGAGTCCTGTCTTTCAAGGATGACCACCGTCCATGTATCTATGTTCTCTCTTCATCATTATTCTTGAGGGTGAGCCTGGGGTATGCCTTGGCTCCCGACCCATCTATATAGAGGCATTGTTGGACACTTTGTAAGCCTCTTTACAATATATGCTATGAGTTATGGTTAAGTATATGTTATTTATTTGGTTATCTTTAAGTACCGATATGTGAGTTGCTCTTATGTTGATGGAAAATCCTAAGTCCCAAATTGCCCCCATAGTGTGAGTCCTACTTTCCCATCCCTTAGAACTATGTTTTGATTGTTAATTACGCTTCCGAAACGATGATGCGAGCTTTGGTATCTTGAGGCTTGTTTGGGGACTCTCGGGTTCCCATAAGTCGTGCCACATCTAGGCCCTAGGTCCGGGTCATGACAAGCACCCAAAAGGTGATCGAACAAATAATCAATTTTAAGAAGGGTATGCTTATTCTTGATGGAGACCATGTTTAGTTGATGGTAGTCAATGCACATCCAAAGGAAAACATTGTTCTTTTACACATAGAACTAGAGCACCCCAAGACAAGCCACTAGGTCTAATGAAACCTTTATCTAGAAGATCTTTCAGCTACTTTTTCAAATCTTTTGTCTCTATTGGGGCTATTCTATATGGTAGGAAAGATATAGACTGAATTTCTGCAGAGACATGTATCCCAAAGTCTATGTCCTTATCTAGTGGGACTCTAGGTAGATCATTAGGAAAAATTTCGGAAAAACTCATTTACGACTGGGAATAACTAGAAGGTTGATGCCTTGACACTAGGATCTTTGGCTTTAACTATATAGTAGATGCACCCCTTGGACATTGATGTCCTATCCAAATACAACATATTTGATGCTAGTTCTTAATGCGAACTTTTATGGTTTTTATGTGTTTTTGTGTTAGTTGTGCAGAAAATACAAGTT